>CAJNOQ010002725.1:0-22913 GCA_905250885.1 Didymodactylos carnosus | reverse complement strand
CGGAGTCTTTGTGCGACACAAATAGCCACAAACTTCATTTAAATATATTTTATTTGTTGTCATGTCACTTACTGTCGTACCATAGATGCCAATTTCGTTAATAACATGTGCATTAATTAAATGTTTATCGTTTGGTTTGATCAGACAATTACGAGAGACGGGTGGAACAATTTTCTCCATTGCTATATAGTTTGATAACTGAACTTTTTTATCACTCAATAACTGTGAAATTGACCCTGTTCTGTCCGGCCAGAAACGGCCATGAAACACACAAGGTCATTTTGACCATCCTTCAATGGAATGCGTTTTTCATGGTCAAGACTCAGTTTTTTCCAATTTCGACCTGATATTCGGTAGGGCATCGTGACGCGTCTTTTAGGTGGAAATATTTTCTTACTGGTCAAAAATGAGGCTGCGTTTGAGGCACCTGAAGTGCATTTTTTAAAAAAATCCACCTCGTTTTTCACAGTGTAACTACAAACTTCATTTGAACATATTTCATTTGTTGTCATGTCACTTACTATGTTACCATAGGCGTTAGTCTCTTTCCACTGGAGTTCATTGCTCTTGTACTGTTTGTATATTGCTGTAAAGCTTGAGCTGTAGTAATACTAATAATAAAGTATGAAAATGTAATAGATAATAAAGTTTTAGATTTTCTTCAGGCAGTAGGAGATAAATTTCATCAAAAACTTCTGGACTGGAACTTAAACATTCTCAAAAAAATGTCTTTCTTATACGAAAAAACTTATTTGTTGGCGTATTTATGTTTACTGACGTTAATAAACTATATCACATTGTTTTCAGTTGGTTTAAAATGAAAGACCAATCTAACTTACCTATTTCGGCGAATGAAATAGTGTGTATTTCGCCTCAAATTTGCTCAGATTTGATTTGAAAATTTTACCATATACTTAGTTTTCTGTGCTGAGTACGAATTACCTGATCAATAGTTCGATTACCTTCAGAAAATCTATTGACTCTCGGTATGAATTCTTAGAAATCTCTATCGGTCGAGTATAAATTGTCTTTTCAGTTTCAATTTTTAAATCGTGTCCACCACCAAAAACTGAGTGTACACCAAAACTTTCAAGTTATCTAGGTAAATACTAAGCAAAATATCAATTTTTGAATAATTAACATTTTCAGTTACTAATATTTGGATTACTTTCACTTCGTATAGCTAAACGTAAATATACGAAGTGAAAGTAATCCAAATATCTTGTTAAATTCATCTGACTTTGTACCAACGAAAACAATGAGTTCTATAGTTACTAATATTACACACGACTTAGCGTAGTATATTGTCTATAGTTCATCTATTTTCCAGTTCACCAAAAATCACTATATGCTACTCGTAGGATTCATAGGAAATCCGATCTGTCTCGTCTAAACCATCAATAATCAAAAAGTTGCTTAATTTTTATTTTAAGGGACATACTTAGCCATTTCCGAATGCCATTAGCATACTATTTTAGAGTTAGTATATTAGTTTAGAGTTGGTGTTGTTGCAGGAATTATAAGAGATTCTTTTACAAGCAATCGATATTTGTGCCGTTGATATCATTTGGAATCGTACGAGAATACACTACATACTTTCCGTTCAAATTCTTCTCTAATTAGAGAAAGAGTGACGGTTTGGCGAGAAAATGATCCAGTATGACCCTTAAACAGATAATAGGTGAAAATGATTGAGAAAGATGTATTTCGTGTTTTCTAACATTTTTTTAACCTTTGAAAATACTGCAGCTCGAGAATTTTGAACATCTTTGACTGGTGCTGCAAGACGCAAACCATATCGCTTCCTTTTTTCTCTAAGAGTTGAAATTTTTTAAGAAACTCTTTTAAACAAACTATGCAAAACTTTTAGTTCTATCCTCAATAAAGGGTGATCCCAAAGTTTAGGTAGCTTAGAAAAAGTCCGGTTCTTTAGTTATAAATACTTGTTTGCTATAGTTTGACGTTTTTTGCACTGACAGTAAGAAAGAAACTTGACTTTTTGCTAAGATACCTAAACTTTTTGATTATCCCTTATAGAACGCTTGTCATATGACATAGAGCTTCTGCAGTGTGGATATTTTGAAGTGTATAGTTTGTTTAAAAGAGTCTTTTAAAAGATGTCAAGTCAAGAGAAAAAGGAAGCGATATGGTCTGCATCCTGTAGCACCAGTCAGAGATGTTCAAAAAGATGTTCATCAAAATGTTCATCATTTTCATCAGTATCAAGGGATGTTTGAAACATTGAATTTGACTAAATATGCACAAAGCCAAAAATACAAATATAAAGTATTGAAACTGCATTTTCTCATAATGTTAAGCATTATTACTATATAATTTCATGGTTGTAGCTGTGTCTGTAAGAAAGATACGTTGATTGATATGGCACTGATAGTAAGAAAGAAAGAAATTTGACTTTTTTCTTAGGCATCTAAACTTTTAGATCACTCTGTAAAACAATCATAGTAACTATCTTCGATGGGCGTTTGTGAGGGCTGAATACTTTTCAGCATTCACTTGCCTGAACAGGAGTTGTGTGTCCAATTAAATATCATATCCCACAGTCTAGATCATATTGTTATCATGAGTCGTTCAATTAGTATTTGAACGGTACTTCTCAATATAGTTTCGAGCTTGTTTAATTAGAAAGTCCCTAAATACAGTATCATTTAAACATGTTATTCTTACCAGAAACATAACCTCAATGTTATATTTGGTGTGGACTTACTAAAAGATTAAATGTAAATATCCAATAGGAAATTTCTTAAACTCGAGTGTAGAGATCTGAGGATACTAGTTAAAAGCAGACTATATTTATTTGTTATTATTCGTATATTTTTTAGAAAATTCTGCTGTTGTTCTATGCGATAATTAATCGCCATTTGATACATTGTCAGTAGTAATATATGGAGTTTAATATTGCAGGTACTTTATAATTTACTAATTAGTAAATACATCTCACTGACAAATGCATATAATTGGAAAAGAGTCTATTACAACCGGCAAAATAGTCAGGATATGCACGATAGCGACCCAACGCTTACTTCTGATTGTATTAAAGATTTGCTGAAACAAAAAAAGATTCGATTACTATGTGCTTCTTATTCTCTGATCATGAATCTCATAGAACATTGTAAACGTCTAATTAAATTCATTAGCCAGAAATATAAACAAGCACTTCAACATTTATTTCTTGAAGAATGAAATAAAATCTGATGATGTGTAACATGAAAACCTCTCGAGTCAATTCCAAGCCATTATATAACTGAAAAGTTATAAAAGGTTATTCAACAAGATATCAGTCTGATCAGATTGAAATTTTTCTTTGAAAAAAAGTTGTATATGTAACTGGATCAATCATTTTGCGACTTGTAAACAATGATTTTTGTTTTGGAGAACTTTCTTTAAAGGGGAAACAGTTGATTGAAACCAGTCCAAATCAGTCGAAAATCATCCGAAATCAATTGATTTTCAATGATTTTCATAACTAAGTCAAAATCCATCCAAGTTACTTTAGAGTGTCAAGATATACTCTATTTCACTGACTCATTCTGATTCTATACTTAAAATCATTAAAAAATATTCTCTTAATTTCGAAGATTTCTACGAAACTCTTCTAGAAACCAAAGTATTTTTTGTTGGTTTTTACATTTATTGAGCTTTACTATACTATTGAGCAGATAAAATAGAGTATATCTTGACACTTTGCACACCAGTGATGGTAGCAAAAGAGAAAGATGTACTGTTTGTAACCATCAAAAATAGTCCGCATTTTGGATGTTAACAGACCATTTTAATCGACAACTGCATTCTCGTTATATGTTAAAAAAAATTGATCATTCACATCTAAAAAAACAAGTAACTATTTTGAACTTTCTAGTATAACGCTTGAAACACTTATCAATTTCAAATAATCACGAACAATGATGCTATGTGATATAACAAAAAAGTAATTTTAACATAACTTTGTATTAGAATGATCAATATTTTACAAAAATAATCCCGTTAAACATACGTGTATAATTATGAAATTCGTCATCTAGAGAAACTTGTTATTCGACAGCTAAAGCACAGTAGATCTCTTAACATTTTTCAGCAGACTGCACAATGTAAAACCTTCACATCTTTGTTATCGTATTTACGTATTTTCTTTTTCCATCTACACTGTAAACTTGAAAATAAGTGATAGAAAATAAAAAGTTATTTTCAATTTGTCCATACGAGTTGATCAGTGATTTTCTACGAAATTGAAAAATCTAGAAAGGATTTGAATGAATTAAAGAAATTAAAAATCTATAAGGATCTTTTAAAATTGTTCAGCAATCTTTTATTCTAATTTAATTTTTTTCTTTATGTTGAGTTCAAAAACGATCTACTGAGTACAGTAAAACGACACTTTAATACAGGTGAATGAATAAGAACTAATTAGTTCTGTCTCTCTTATTCTCTACTAGAACAAAGCATACACAGCAGGAGCATATCTTAAAGATATGATGAAAGGCTAACGAAATGTTTATAAGAAAGGAATATGTTCGTGAACATATCTCTTTGTTGCTTAATTTCATTCGGCTTTTGACCTAAGAGAAAGATTATTCTGTACGTTTTTTAATGAGGACATATTACGGGATTAATCAGTTAAATTTTTGTTTTCAATGAAAGAACATGTCGTAATTTGCTTATATTTTCGAAATATGAACCGCAGAAACATCAAAATGGCGGACTGAATGACATGTCGTTAAATTTTTTTTATTGCATGTTTCTTTCGTTTAAAAGAAGAATATGTCAACTTTTTTCTAAACGAAAGATAACAACAGATAATATTGCATAATATCGTATAAACCATCACCCATGTAAATGTGAAATGTAGGACAACACTCCTCAGAGCATGCGAGTGAGACATTAATTAGAGAAATTTGGGTGTCTGATCACTCAGAGATTGACTGAAGCAGCCAAAACCATTGTTTGTCCATTACCGTACTCACCCTTGTCACATCTTCTCATTTGACTAAAAAATGTCAGCGAGTTCCTTTCAAATTCACAGAAAATAACGACGATTTTCCAGAAATTAATTTTATTTTAGAGAAAGTCAAAATTCTTGAAAAATCGACTCGATTTTTAACAAAGAAGAAAATAAACATTTTTAATATTCTTATAAAGTCGTTCACAATTCATAAAATCTCTAAAAACATTTCCGATTTTCAAACTCGATTTTCTACAAATTAGAAAATAAATCGGATTATAGGGTACCAACAAAACAACATCAAGGACATGTATTCAAAAATATGTAGCTTTTAAAGTATGACAAATAAACTGATCGATGCCAATTCTTTACAATAAATATTATAGCTGAAGGAAACTCTGAATACGTAACTGCTCGTCGTAGTGATGAATGATGAACATCTCTTTGAACATCTCTGACTGGTGCTGCAGGATGCAGACCATATCGCTTCCTTTTTCTCTTGACTTGACATCTTTTAAAAGACTCTTTTAAACAAACTATACACTTCAAAATATCCACACTGCAGAAGCTCTATGTCATATGGTAAGCGTTCTATAAGGGATAATCAAAAAGTTTAGGTATCTTAGCAAAAAGTCAAGTTTCTTTCTTACTGTCAGTGCAAAAAACCTCAAACTATAGCAAACAAGTATTTATGACTAAAGAACCGGACTTTTTTCTAAGCTACCTAAACTTTGGGATCACCCTTTATTGAGGATAGAACTAAAAATTTTGCATAGTTTGTTTAAAAGAGTTTCTTAAAAACTTTCAACTCTTAACCAAAAATTTCAAACTCGTAACCACCTTTCGGTGAACATTTGTGAGAGCTCCTCGCAGGCGTCACCATACCATCGCCAGATGATTCCATACTTAAGTTAACCACCTCTTAGGGTATCCGATTGAAGGAAACAGCTAGCGGCGAGACTCTTTGAGGTCGACGTTATTAGATTTTAATAAAATGATTGATTATAATTTTAATTTAAAACAATATATTACTCGTTTAAAGAAAAGTTTATACTAAATGAATTAAAATTAACTGAATAGTAAAAACTTAAAACTTAGAAACAGAACCTTTTTCCCCAGCAAACTTTGCGAATACAGACTTTAAATTGACTTTCTAAAGAGAATATTTCTCTTGAACAAAGTCAAATAATATCTATCTACACATTATTTTTGATGAACAACTAGCAAGCGACAACGATAAGCTTTCTATAACAAGATCATCATGACTTTTGGAGAAGAAACACAAAATGTGATGTCTAAATGAGTATATCAATAATATTCTATTATTTTCGCTCATAAAAATTTTGTCATCTTTTCAAACTGCCGCAGCCTTCAAACAGACAGAAATGAACTCTAGAGAAAATAAAACGGTCATCCACCTATTATATAGAATTATGACTTTTCTGCTGTAGAATAAAATCGACGCATAACTCCATCAACCACAACAATTTCACTTTATACTTTCTTATTGTATGCTCGTTGCCATTCTCTACATATCCTTCAGGTAATTTCTGGTCATTGATAGCGTTCAACTTTTCAACTGGAACTCGACACTAGAACTTGTGATAGGCATCGGTAGGATAGTGTTCATAATGAACTGGGATAGATCGTATATTAAGGGAAAGACATTGCGGTGAAAAGTTGAAAACCGCGTTTCACCTGTTCTCAAACAGTGATTAGTTACACTCAGTGAATTACGTCGATTTGCTTCATTGTTGCACATTCAGGCCTCTCTCGCTCAGACATACATTAGACGTCTATTAGAACAAAATTATTTAATTATAACAAGTTAAGTCGTATCAATAATCATACACAATTCTTACTGTTACAGAAAAACTCTCACCTAATTGAGTAATCAGTCAATCAATCAATCAGACTCGCAAATGCAGAAGAATGATGCTCTGTTATTAGATCCAACACGTCACATAAGAGAGGAATCTATTAGCAATTAACGAAACCTTTTTCTCATGCTTTTCTCGGATACTTCATACATCACCAATTTTCTGCTTAGACGCGTTTACATACTGAACAGTAGAAAACCCTGTGATGCATTGTGAGATGAGAAAGAGAATTTAATCATGTTACAAAATCGTCAATTGACGGTGAAAAAAACATTCTAAGACGTTAATCAGTTAGGTGATGTTTTGAACAACTTGTCAATAGAATGTAACTATTAGATGATTGGCTCATCACACGAAATATCCAACAGATTATTTAACGATACTTGAAGGTATTATTGCCTGTGGGTGGTTAAACGAAGTAGAAAACAGAAAAAATTTCGTTTGTGTAACATTGCGGCGACGATATTGTTCATTTAAATTAGATTCAATTAACAGGCGTTTAGTGTTCATTTAAGTACGGTATCTCTCTCTTTTTCCTTCGTATATGAAAACAATTTGGGTCTGTCATTTGTGAACTCGAATCATGTTTATTAACAGTAGAAATGCAGGTACGTTTAAACTTGAAAATTCTTGTATTCATTGCGAAAATCTCCATTTTCGTCACCGAAAAGCAATCATATTTATTTCAAAAGCAAAAAGCCGCTGTCTCGCCTTAGCACAGAGAGAGAGGCCGTAGATAAGAGTGCGGCAGAAATGAGCGATGAGTAAGATGAATAATGGTAGATTTACGTTAGATTATGCAAATCTAGAATCATGGTCGTCTTTCTAAAGCTTCCAAGTGCATTTTCAATAACTTCAGAACACGGACAGTTTGTTCGAACATCCATATTACTGATCACTAGTAGCGTCTCGAAACAACGAAACTACAGATCGTGGCATCGATGGCAATAACTCGAGTGCCACAGTTACATAACAGCAGCTTCTCTTTTGGACACATCCTTGCTTCATTCAATAGAAATTGGGTATGTCTCGACCCCGAATTAGAATGATTCCATGATGCCACTCTTGTGCTCTTATGTGGAATGAATAGAGATGATATATCACACATGTTTCTGACATGTCTAAAGTTCGAAAGATGCGCGCATGACTGAACACAAAAGAATAACTAAGAAGGTACATATTGTACACATTTTGAAGTGCTGAAGGATAACAATGGTGTCAAATATATTGTGTTCAGTTCGAACTCGTTTAACGTGGATTCATTTAGATGAAGATAGCATCTCCTTTAATTGTTCAGACATTAACCTTTTATGTGTGATTGATTATTTTTTTCTGCATGTTCATCAAGTCATTTCGATATAGAAAGAGAGATGAATAAAAGGTTGTGCGTATTGATTTTGATCATTTGAAATAGAGTACTGAGCTTACAGACCGTTAGTCGCAAGAAAGGAGGTAAGAGAACGTCTTTACTACTAAATGCGACAACTATTCATAATACTTAGAGATAGAATGTTCTTTCAATACAGACAAACATTTCTTTTATTCAATTTAGCACATCCTATGCACACAATGATGCTATCGCACGATCGTGATTCTGGCATATTCGACGACACTCCTCATTTCCGACAATCAATATCATCCGACGGCAGCAGTCACTTTTCCGATGACTTAGTTTCATTGCACAATGCATCATCGTACAAAAACTCCTTTCGTCCGATACTTAAACCAAATGACTTATTGCATGTGGGTGCGCGGTGCAGACAGTCGGTGATCGATACGGATGACCACTACTTGTCTCCAACGAGATCATGTTCGCAATGCGATAGTCCACGTTCAAATAACTCAACGCTAATTCAACATCCGTCTGATATAATATATGTGAACAAGAGGCAATTTAGTGCATCAACAAGAAATAAAACAGATCAATCTCTATCATCGTCTCCCACAGTTCTCGGTAAATGTCATTTATTGCGTTCATGTCTGTCGTCAAAAACTATATCACATGCACCTTCGCCAAGGAAGCGTTGTCCACCTCCGAAACCTCAAAATCAGTTCTTCATTCAACTAGCACGACATCGACCGCTTTTACTCGTTCTAAACGGTTATCACTGTAATTGTGGTTGTGGCTTTTCTGTTCAGAATGGTGATACGGTGATATGTTTAGATGCGACGATCGAGAACAAATGGATAACAGTTATATCGAGACATATGATTTGTTCCAAGATGCCTCAATCGTATGTTTGCGATGTTTACGCATTAAGACAGAATGTTAAAGCACGTCCACAACAATGTTCGATGATTGAAACAGAGTTTTGAAGAGCACGAATGTTTCTTGTCGTTATTTATTTTTAGCAATAAAATCTGATCATTCTAATAATGTCACATATTTGATGATACTGGTAAACAATGTAATGAAACTGAAACTGACATACTTCTATTAGTACTGCGTAATCGTGCAGAACACGAGCTCGTTTTAGCGAAAGAAAATATGCTTCTTGCAGAACAGGAAGAAAAGTGAGTGCCGTTAGTTCTCACAAACGCAACCTCACGCGCAAACGATGAATGTGTTCGACAGGAATGACAATATATCGTAGTTAAGTGAACAACGGTGTTCGAAATATTTTATTTTACTTGCTCTCTACTTTTACTCAAACGCCTTTGCTAACATGAGTCTATCTGTAGTGTACGTTAGAACTGGTTGAAAAGAGACAACGAGTGTATCATCAGTCAGAGTGTGATTTCTCTAAAGATCGAAACTCAATCAATCGCTAATGATGCGCACAATAGATAAAACACTTCTTCAGTGCACTCGTCTGTCATTTTCTGTTCTATCATCAGCAGAGAACAATACCATCCAACACGATCTTTTTCTTCGTAACTGGGCTTCAATGTTCTCATTCCACGTTCATATAGTTTCAATGTATATGGCTGTGATTTGTTAGACTCCTTTTGCCAGTACGAAAGTGTGTGTTCTACATAAAGTTCTCATGAGTGAGTGCATGTCAAGCAATATGAGGAACTTGAAAAATGGCTCGTTTGCTTTGGGATAATAAAGAAGTTGTTTATTCAAAGGTTTTTTCTCCTCTTCTTCTGTGTATACCTAATCCTTTCGTAACTCAATATAATTTCTCTCAAAAGTCCTTGTAATCATAATTGAAACTAATTTCGGGATCTCGCTGATGATCCTGTCTTATTTTAACGATTATGACCATGGAATGAAATTGAGTAGAGAAGAGAAAAGAAGAAAAGGGTGGAGATGGAAGAAAAACAGAAACTGTTCAATTTATCTGTAACTGACGCTCATTCTACTCTATCTCTCTCTCTCTCTTTCTGAGGCGGTTATTGTTAGATCCTGCGTTCAGTTCTTTTTCTCTAATATGGCGAGTTATGTAATTTTGTCATCATGATCATAAAAAAATTCAATAATTCAATGTTGATTCAATACTTGTATGTGTGTATGTGGAGAAAAAAATGGATTTGTTTCTAATCAGAAAGGTTGAAGCAATAGAAAGTAATTGAACACGGAGTGTGGACAGGAATTAATTGAACAAAAATAAGACTTTTTTCTATAAAGTTAATCTTCTTATAATCGATTTTTCGAAATACCATTAAACAGGAAACAAGCCTTACTGAGATGATTCTCATCGAACCGACACATCTTTGTCGACGTTTGACTTTCAGCATTCCATTACATCGTGCAGTTTGCTCATATAGGCTGCGTGTGATCTCTATGTCTCAAATGCGGAAGAAATGAAAATTTTATCATCAGAAATAAATTCTCGATGGAATAAAAGATGTTCATGAATATTAAACAGTTTGCTGAACTATAAACATAATATTGTTGTTACTCACAATATTTGTCAAGGTTAAAATTAATTTAGATTGAGAGAAAGAGTGACAATGAATAAATAGAGCGAAAGAGATCGAGACATCACAATTAACTTTTTTGTGACAACACAATCCTTATTTGATTGATCTCAAGGTCATCTACATGGAGACTACGCACGCCATACAGTGATCTCATTGTCTGAACTCATCGAGGTTGAGAGATGGAGAGAAAGTGCCTCGATTCGTGTGTAGCTATGCCATGGTCAGTCACCTCACTTGGAATAAGCAGGATTTGAGAATGAGAAATCGTTACCACTACGTACCTTGACATCAATTTTTCTCCAAGCGATTGTGTCTTCAAGTGACCACAAGAACCCTGAGTAAGAAAGTCCATTCGATCAATGAGAACTTCTCCTTTCACATTTATCATATAAAAAGTCGTCAGTGGAAACAAATAAAAACATGGTCAACAATGAAAACAGATATAATAACAGAAGAAAAGATGAGTATCGTTCAAACGCACTGTTTTATACACAGCAACAAATAGTTTAAAAAAAGAGTGATCATGCAGAAAAAATAAATAAAAACTCTATCCTAAATCATGCAACTTATATACTTGAAAGATAAGCGATGTGCAGTATGCTATCGCACTGCCGTTGTGTTGTGAAATATTTATTAATTGGAAAAGCCATACTGTCATATTTAACATCACACACATCGAGTTGTTTGTAGTTCACCGCTAACACGCAACATCTCCGTTCATCGATGTCGTAATGCAAATAATAATAGTAAAACAGTGTATTTAGGCATCGTCTGTGATGCGGTTGAAAGGCCAAGTGCTAGAACGAGTAAAATGTAAAAAAATTAAAATATTCAAAAGCTTTCTTTCATTTCTCGAGTGACTGATATGCGGTTAACCAAGCACGAGTTCATGCACCCACACACAGATTTCAAGCTAGTAATCCTTTCACATGGGCTTATGAAATCGTTGAATACTAATGTGAAAAATAACATCAATGTGTTGACCTTATTATGATAATCTTTATTCATTCCGTCAGTTTGCAGATAATATTTACATCACATAACTTGAATTACCTGTCTTTCTCGCTACTTCGAATAATAATCCGCTTTCATACAGATTATTAGAACATTATTACAAGGTTTATTCTTTCTTTGCATTTTTCAGCGAGTGACAGCACTGTGGACAACACATGAGGACGGAACCTGACTCGAATCAGATTAAATACTTCATCTACTAAATCTCCTTTTCTCTTTCATAATACAACTGCTAATAGGCAAAAGAAAAAGTTGTGCACTGCCCAACAACAAGCACTTTTCATCAGAATTATCCAACTAAGTGCATGTCATGTCAAGAAATGTATGATTATTCTTTCCTAACCTGATCACTCTGATTTATACACGTGCATCTATTCGTATCGCTTAACAACTATGGGAACTGTACGAGACATGATATCTATAAAAGCGTGTCTTACCAGATGTGAACACCAAATTAACTTGTTTTGTGATTTGCTTATATTTACATGTGTATGCACCACTGTCATTTGCGAGAAGATGTCGAATAATCAATGTTAATCTCGCTTCATCAGTGGTATGTTGAGGATATCCGATCAGCGTGTGAGACGATGTCGTGTGCCGGTGATAGTGATTGAGAGAATTATTTCGAATTTCTTGGTTATTATGATACCATAATAAGTGTTTCTTATTAACATTTGAATTTCTTATGGTACATGTGAAATTAATGGGATAATTTAGCCAGAAATCGTTTTGTTGTAATTCAATTATACCATCTTGTGGATAAATGGACATTGCGGCTGAAATATGAAGAGAAGAACGAAAGAATGAATGTCGAAGTGTGTGACACGCCCTTCTCTATCTTTCACGCACTTACCCACAACATGAACATCAAATATGACCGTTTTCGAATGTTTATGATTCGATTTACACATATAAACTCCTTCATCAGAATTTGTTAGACTGTTTATTGTTAATATTGATGTATGATGACCTCCCATCGCCGTATAACCAGTGAAATCAAGGGCGAAACGGAGTCCATTTTGGGTCAAACGGCGAGAATTCGCATACAACGGCAGCCATTTGGTCGGTGGTGAGTTCCGAGCAGAATGTTCTTGTCGTTGACGATAGACCCACGTAACCACGGCATTTGTCGGCAAATGAGGAATTTCGCAGCGTAACGATATATCAGATCCTAATTCAGCAGAAATATTACGAATATCATCAATTGACGCGCCTAAAGGAAAAATGGCATATGGTAGAAACCAAACAGATCAAGACTCTGTTCACAGCTACATGGATGGAGAATCGTAAGACACATTTAGGTGAGTCTGGCCACTTCACAGTCGAAAGTCACTTCTAATTCTCGCTTGAAACAGAAAAAAATGCCGATCGGAAAGAAATGTTTATTCCAGCAAACCAGAGAGTTTAGTTGAAATCGAACCGGAAGTCAACGACAGAAAGAAAAAAAATGTGTTTATGTTGAAGAGGAGACATTTAAAGCTTTCGAGTGCACATGAAAAGAAAGCATACTCTTGTTTTAAGATCTTTTGATGTGTTAAATATCTCAAATGTCGAAAGAATAATACTTGAAGAAGCGAAGAAACTGTTGAAGGTCGTCGACACTAACGACAAAGATCTACTAATAGATTTCAGCCTTTTCTTGTCACCTATCCACGTAGACAAAGGTCTCGGTGCTCTTTTTACTCGACACGATCAATCGATTAATACGCATGCTGTTCAAGTTAATGAATGTACCGTGTTCTTTTTGTTATATTCATGGGGCGGGCTCTATCCTATTTGATTATGAACGACCGTCAGAAGTCTTTCATGTTCATATTAACAACATACAATGTGTTGTTCCTAGTCATAATAGAAAAGAAAAAACTGACGATATGATCACAGAGAGTGAATATCTATTATTTTAACATTTTTTCGCTGTCCTTCGGCAAACAATGGGTTTACACTTTTGATGGCAAATATTTTTGTTTTCTCGCGTCTACATACAGAAACGAATCTGAATATTGATCGTGTGATGGTCAATGCGCAATTAATTAGCTCTCTCCGTGTGTGCACTGATCAATACATACTCTTAAAAATATGTATTCGATGAAAAAACATTTACTTTACCTGCCAGGATGATGGGAGATAATTAAACGCGTACAGACCACTTGAAGGATATACACGCATAAGAAAGAAGCCATTCTAAGTTGTTTACAAACAACGAAGAAATCTTGCGACAAATTTATCATAGAATAAGTGTTTATAGTTAATCTGATATATCTTTCTTCTACACGACATTCCATAGAGATATGCTCAATTTCATTCGATATGGCCATTGATATGAACGTTTGAAGGCTATATAATAGGCATATTTCACGATTGTGGGAGAAAAAAGTAACATCTGCGACAAGAGATAACTTTGAAACAATCGATATGGATACAAACATGCGCACTCTGTTTGTTTTACGTATCATATTTAAATTCACTGTCTATGGTATTTTGATAAGTCAATCGTTATCGCAACTGACCGATTCAATGTAAAAAGAATGACTTTCTCATAATGCAATTTGGAACAAGCACGAGTTGCACATGTTCCGCTCTTCAAACAAATGTCTTCTCAAGCGTCTCGCAGACGTATGATTAGAAGAACAATGGAACATTTAAATTATACTGCCGAGCTAGTCTTCCGTGGATGTCTGAACTGTGAGAACTCACCTTCGTAGAGATATTCTTCACAATGCACACTCTACTTACTGTTTAAATAAATAATTGAAAGCCATATGCCACTAACGAGACCGATAATCATAATTGATTTGAAGTATCATGAATTTTTAATTTTTTGGGAAATGTGTTGTCCTGTGTTTGTTCATTTTCTTTTCGTTTTGTCAAGTGGAAGTCTTATATACGTGTGTCGCATATCGTTAGTTTTTTCGAAACAGACGGCACGGGTTATTGTCAAATTATAAATAATTTAACAAATTTACTGTGGCAACTGTCCATCTTAGAGCAAGAGAGGGAGAAAAAGAAAGTGGTTAAGAAAAAGAAATAACAGAACAAAAAATTTTCTTCTTCTACCATGTCTCTCTCTCTCTCTCTCTCTCTTTCTCTCGTTTCTTACACACATAGATAGAGATTCTTTTCACAGTTTATTCCCGAAAAATAACAATGTGTCGTTTCAATCTTTGTACACATACACACACCTAATTTGTGAGCTCGGGAAGTATTTGAAAATGAAACGGATGAAGAAAAAAACTTCCTCATCAAAATATTGGTCATCACGTTGAAATATATATGTTTGTGCACACATACACACAACCGGATGAGAGAGGGAGGAGAAGCGATCATTAAACAAAAGAAAGAAGGAACCACGAAATTATGATGAAGTTTGATGATGACTGGACAAGAATGGCATAGCATGCATAAACATTTTCAAAAATTTGCCTAATGATGATGACAGCATTTCTTCTACAAACAACGAGAAACAGCCATTTCTATTAATCTTGGCTAGAATGAGAAACATTAAATAAATTCCTGACCTAATAGTCTCATATGACGATAACAGTTGCTTACACTTTTGAACATCCAGACATCCGTTTTCCAGCTGAAAGCTTTCTTCTACTCTATCTGGATAATTTCGAACATTTTTACCGCTTATCATTCGATCTTTTCACTTCATGGGTATAGTATAGAGGCAGAAACAGTACTCATTCCCTCCTCTCTTCTCGATTATTAATCATATGTCAATCGTTCTCGAGTTTATTGCCGATGTGTGGAATACTTTTGCAGAATAGCAGGTTTGTCTTTCATTGCCAACCTTGTCCGTATTTGAATGTCAACTAATCATACATGTTCTTCTTCTACTCAATTAACGAATATCATCTATCTGGACAATAATCTATTTCTCCATTTTAACTCTAGTTCCATACAAAAGTGTAAACAACATCGAAGAACAACTGACTCTGTATTTGTTGACTGAAATATATTGTTTAGATTAAGATTCATGTTGATAAGAACTGTATGGTCAATTGAAAATAGAGAAGAAATTGTTCAAGTGACGACGACCCACGTGTCAATGTCAAAGAACACTGTTCTTATTCAGCTTAAACTGACTGACACAGACACACACACGCATACACTAATGATTCGTTTCTTAACACTTTCAAGTACACGATATTGAACAGGAATAGACAATTATTTATTTAATAGTCATAGAGTAGAGAGAGATTTAATCGCACACAAACTGGCATAATGGTTAGCTGATATCTAGAGCTGATATTTATTACATAGTCGCCGTGAAAACTGTTTGGAGGGCATTTTATGTATGCGACGTAACTTGTTACAACTTGTTCTGATCTGGTAAAACTAATTTCAATTGCAGCTGTAGAGCATAAGGAATATTAATATACGTTCAATTGTGTTTTTTCTATACATAGACACCTGGTTTAATCTATTACAAGCATTTAACATATGTTCTTATTAACAAGAATTGTTTCTCTTTGTTGTTGTTGATCTCTATAATTATTTGAACAGAGCTCTCTGACACAAAATATTAGAAAAATAATTTCCTTTTTTCTTCTTCTTCTTCTTCTTCTCTACTATTTCAATGAACCTCGTTGAGATATACCGTGAGACGCGCGCTCGCGCTCGATATTCATAAGTATCATCAAAAAACAAGAAATGAACGCTTCATTAATCATTCAATTTTGATTCGAGTCATCAACGAACAATATAATCTATAAAAAGTAAATCGGCGCAAGGCAACGATAGTCGAAGAACTAGGCATATCATGTTCAATGATGGAGATATAATATATGACAGACGCCGTGTCTTTCGTTTTTCTACCTTTGATTTGGTGGCGTTTTTGACAGCATAAATCGACTTTTATTGGTAACCATCATTCTGATCAAGATGATAAATTGACGATAGCGACCCTTCGCACAGCTATGTGTATCGAATTTCTCTCTTTTCGAAAATTGATGATTTAAGCTTCTTGTGTCAAATATTTTAATTACACTCTCTCTCTTTCTCTCTGTCTCTGTAATTAATCAATGATATCAAATGTTTTGACAAATTAAGAAACAACAGATTTAACGGCATATTCACGTTATTGTTCATCTAATGTATTCTCTAATTATGCCTTTCTTCGTTTTTTTTTGTTTAGAACAAGTCTTATGGGCATCTATTAGTCGAGATAGATACAGACACACACATTGTATAACTGCGAAACAGCTGTTTCGTTTATGTCATACACACACACAAGTACATACTTTTGGACAACGACAAAAGCAAAATGAACAAAAAAACGCAAATTATTTTAATCCTTTTAAAGTATGTCTCAACACCTGCTGATACAGCGACCAAAACGAAATGACTTTGTTTACATATCCTGCGAGCGCTTTTTCGAATTTTATGGCAAAGAATGATTGATACTGGCATGTATAGATGAAAATAAATCGTTCTCAGTAGCTGTTCCAGTTCAAGCAGAATGTGTGAACTCTTGAAAGGAAGTACCAAAGTTTTGGACAGTGGATAAGTAATGCATAACACAGAAAGCGTCTTGTAGATAAACGTCGTATTCGTTCATTGAAACGACTGAACGATGGATAACTGATTATCACCGCCAACGTCTCGGGCGAGCACTTTATGCATGATATGCTGAAAGTGGTACTTGTACACCTGATATAGTTGACAATCGTTGGAAAAACGGATAAAAGAACGAATGTATAGCGTCAGAGAAGTCAAATTAATAAGTAATTTGTCCAACTTTCACATATGTTGGTATAGGTGATGGTTTTGATAGTATTGTATCGAGATTCTTTCAGGATTTAGTTTACTTTTCAGAGAAAATCCTGGTAGAATGCTACAGAATCTCAATGAAACAGTGGATACTCGAAGTGGTAGGATTTTAACGACTGCAGGTTTAAAATTAACTCACGTACCACACGGTTTTTCGATAGCATCAAACAGCCAAAGCGGATATTTGTATCAAATGTCATATCACCGAAAGTAGTCCTCGTAAAGTGAAACGTCAGTACAAGCAAAAGGCTATAATCTTTCATAAGAATGAAAACAACAGATCACGATTGTAGTCCACGAAGTTCTGTTCAAAATGAGACATATCCCACCTTTACATGACCTTTCTTTGCAAAGTTATAGATTTTGCACGAAAATTTCTAAATTAATTTCTTATTTGTTGAGCTGCCAATGAACATTTAGGCCTTTTTTTTATAAATTCTATGCTTCCTTTTAAAGGATCTCTAGAGAATCTGTCGATTTCCGGGTGCAAATAGCTATTTCAAGATACAGGAGCAGAAGAATCTCTTTTGAAAGCTCATCTCAGTTGGATAAGACTCAGTTTAGGTCACCTGTTATCAAAAGCCAGGAAGTACTTAAAAACTGGCTGACTTTCGCTTACGGAACTTGGTTCAACTCCAGGAAGAAAACAAACCGTGCCAGGCGATTCGGAGTGGTCGAAAATTTATGAATCCATGATTTTAGCTCATGTGTTGTGGAAACCATAGATCTGGACTCAAAAATCTGCTTTCCGGTGTCTTAGTAGGTCAAAGTTAGCACATATACGTAAGATCAGAAAAATCTGAAAGTTTCACGGTGTATAGAGTAGACATTGGGCTAGGATACGATTAAATTGAATCTGAGAATACATGTGATCAAAGGAAGAAGCCAATGGTTTTCCAGAAACTTACTGGAAAGCCCCCATAAAACCTTTCGAGGATTTTGATTCTCAGACAGCGAGATGGCCCGAATCATCCTCTTTCAAACAGTAGAAATCAGAATTCGATAGCTCGTTCCCGATCAGGTTTGCCTCAAAATGTTTGTAAAATGAAGGCATATACCCTTAGAATGTAATGTATCAATAACTGTAAACAGATAGTTCTCCGAGATTGAGAAATCAAGAAAAAGCGCAGCTTCTTTCTGGTAGTTGTAACGAATATAAAGAGCTTCATATAAGGAGTTAACCGACCAATCCAGGAATAAATTTGAAACAAATGTGAAAATATTTATGCCAACGTCAGATGCATGAATAATAATACGATACAATACTGAAGATTTATCTCTAAAAATCTCAAAGAATTCTTCATTGTCATCAGTGCTGTATGCATACAAACTAGCACTCTATAAGCTGAAAACCGGTCTCTTGCATCAGCAAATCAGAAATATACTCGATGTCATATCGAAAGAGGCAGAAAAGTTAATAAAAACAAAATCGATGTGCTAGAAAACTGACAATGTCGAACGAAAACGATGTTCGTTTGAAGAAGTCAACGATCTTCAAAGAAAGCTACTGGAAAACTTCCATAAAATCTTTCAAGGATTTTGCTTCTCAGATAGAAACACGGCCCCAACCATCCTCTTTCTAACAGTAAAAGTCCGAATTCGATAGTTCGTTCTCGATTTATTCGACAAACAACCCAGTGTGTGCTATTTTGAAATGGACGGTAGCTCTCTACGACCTTTTACTGCGGGGATATGAATTTTTTGAAGTTTGTCACTTTACTCTAAGAAAGCTTAATTTTTAAACTCTGGAAAATTGTTTTTCTTTATTACGACGCTGGAAAGATTTTTCAAATAGGCAGTCTTATGGAATTCTAAGCAAAACGAGACGTAACCCAACTCTACACCATGTTACTACACGAGTTACGAGCATTTTGCTGAAAGCAATCAAAAAAAGTTTCGTACTGCAACGTTCCTGGTTCAAACCATCGTTTTTTGCTGGTTCACTCAACTGGCCTTGCTTACGCCCCTCTCTCCGAAGGCTCATCCGATCTGGCTGAAATGTTTGACGCAACTATTTCAGAGGTTGGTCCTGGGGTTATACTTTTTGGAAGAAGAAGTGCTGGGCCGAGTTGTAGGATTTCTAAAACCAAAAGTTAATGTTTTAAAAGGGTTTCTGCGTATTTCGGTATAACTTTTAAATGAAACAATATGTTTAAAAAAAATTGAGTCTCTGAGACACTTGATCAGCTAGCTATGATAAATCTATGATTCCGCTTTTTAGGTTTTTTTCCGCCTTTTCTACTTTCCTTTCTTGATTAAATGCAATCACTTTTAATGAACTTTATTGTGTATTAGTGCATCTATAAAGTAAACCCCTATCCTTCCTGAATCTGCTGATGTGAAATGCATCTTTATTCAGGCTAATAGTTTTTTCCCTTACAAACGCATCGGGAAGCGAAAACAATGATCTCTTTTGTTTTTTTGCTTGTCGGTTTTAAAGGTGTCAACCCTGTACAATACCCCGATGTAAACAGTGAGTTCTTTCATTCTTTCTCGAATGTCATCTATACCTATGTGCTGTTCATACAAACATTTCAACTTCATCAAGATTTTAATCTATTTAATATCTTATCGCTGTGGTATAAAAAGTTGAGTGTCAACCTG
The DNA here is from genome assembly GCA_905250885.1 of Didymodactylos carnosus. Taxonomy (NCBI): domain Eukaryota; kingdom Metazoa; phylum Rotifera; class Eurotatoria; order Philodinida; family Philodinidae; genus Didymodactylos; species Didymodactylos carnosus. Next base: position 2,813 of record CAJNOQ010002725.1, on the reverse strand, counting down.
ATCTACACCATCAATACAGTTTTCTTCAGCATAGCCATATAGCATCTGATATCCTGCGAGCATCGAAAGTAGTGTCTGAAGCTTGATTGCAACCTCAAAAACGAATAGATTATGGGTAATTGAGTGTGCCGAGTATCATCGGAATGTGTGCTTCTTTAAAAAGTGGAAAACAGTGAATTAAATTTCGTTTTTCGTAATAGAACCGTTTCTCCAAAAATTGAAACATCAATATTTCACTAAAAAACTATCTAAATCAATAAAAACTTCAAACAATAATTAATCTGATATGCTGAACATGTTGACACCACCAACCGGATGAAAAACTCCGTAGAGGCTAACTCCACGTAGATACTGTAAGCATTCGTACTCAATGGAATGTTAGTAATGTTGTAATTGTTGTTTGCTAACAGTATTTTATTTACTACATGTATGAACGGTTCATAAGTTGTTTGATTACAAATTTTCCAGTAGATAGAGTTCTTGTATAGCTCTCTTTTTTATAGAACAGTTTTGGGCTATCTATTCTTGTGCAAAAAGAGGGGCGTTGCTATTTCAACTTTTAGAAATTCGAAGGGATGCAATACTTTTCCTTTACCATGAAAAAGAAGATTTCACGTGTTTGTAAGAAGACAATTATTGAGTCCAAACACCATCGATGATTTGGTCTTTTCTAAGAAACTGTAATTAATTGTTGATTTACACTGCTACTTTTTGTCATTTCGTCAGAATAATATAAATTCTAAATTTTTAGCACTTTCGCTTTCTTGCAAAATGAACGAGTGCGGATAGAATTTTGAGCTTCGGTTCAGGTATGGATATTAAAAGTGTACCGGTGCACATCTCTACTTTAAAAATCTCACCTTCTAAAATGATTTTTGACTTTTCTCTTTAAGAATTATTCGTGATGCATCTTTTCATGCAATACGAAAACTAAATTCTTCACGCACTATTGAAGAATAAGTTCACGATATATATTTCGTATTATACAGTACATCGACCGATCCCGTCCATCACAATACTTAAAATCTTGTAAAAACCTCTACCGACTATGCCATTATAGTAGAGATGTGCAATGGTACCGTTTTCGTACCCGTATCCGACTTATGCCTAAAAATTTTCTCCTTTTCGTTTTCAAGCGGAAAACTTTTGTTTTTCGGCTGGAGATGACAAATTATCATTACGTTCTCAAGTAAGTCTTTTTTAAGCCTTCATGTATTTTAGCTAAAATCCTGTATTTTTTCACAAAACTTTTGTGCGTTATCCACTAAAACCTTCCGGTTTTCGGGTAAATTAAAAAAACAGAAGCCGTACCCGACCTTCGGGTAGGGTCGAATACGGGTACGAGTCGGGTTGCACATTTCTACATCATAGTAGTTTATTACACTTTTCTTCGAATCCGTTACATTGCACTTCTTACCAAGTCATATGTCATCCAACAACGCCTTCTTGTTTAGAGTTACCTATTATAACGATCTATTCGCTGATTCGTTTATTAAAGTTTATATAGAAAATGACTTTATTGAACTGGTGCGCAAAATAACTAAAAGACGACGAAACGAAAGATACTGTTATGATTTCTACTTTGTCATATTAGTCCACTAAATCATAACAATTAGAAGAAGAAAACAAACTGAAAAGGTTAAAAGTTGTCAATTTGTAGAGAAAGCAAAGATGGGCGGAGCACGGGAGCCCTCTTCTAGCTCTGAAAGAGAGAATCATCAGATGGATGAAAGAGAGAATCACCGGATCGACCAAGACATATACAAACAATGGTCTGCTGAACACGCTCTGTTCACGAATAATCTTCTTTAGCAGCAAATAGAGTTCTCTGTACGAGCTATATCGACTGTTGTGATCTTCATTTATGCAGCCACAGTATCAAGATGATTAACAACAGTGTTTCAATGTATCGAATTGACCATCTTGACAAAACAGGCGCACCTAAAATAAAATGAGGCGTGCTATATAAATCCCTCCAATATCCGAATATTTTACCTTGTGAACGAAGAGTTGGCGGAAAACGTAGAATGGAAAAACGTCGAAAATGGAATATTGAATAAAAAAGATTTTTGTACTGTGATAATAAGTGAAGAAGATATTTTCACCAAGACCGTTTTTCTACTAAGTCATGTTCTTTCTTAGCCTGTTTCTCGCTCATTAACAGATTCATCTAAATATGTACAAGAGGTAAACAGTGTAGTACTGAGCAAGTTCCATGTTGACAAGAAACTTTTCTTTACCCTTCGATACTTGACAGTGAGATTGCCTAATCAAATTTGGATGCAGTATTTCTGGATATAACAATTAAGGCCCTAATGAGTAGTGAAATATCCCAACTTGGTCGGTTGGACGGAAAAATATTCGATCCTAATGAATTTTCCTACCCTGAGATATTGAGACTCGAATATTTGACCCTAACCCTTACCTTTTGGTGGAATATTCGAGTCTCAATATCTCTAGTGTAGTATTTTCATTTCCGACGTTTTCCTTTCAACACTTTTCCTTCTAGATATTTTCGATTTCGACATTTTCCTTTCCTACTTTATTTGGAGGTTTTTCCTTTTCGACATTTTTCCATTCGATGTTTTCCACCAAGACTATGGACCACAAGTTGTGGTTCAGAAAACAATTGACTTTGATTGTGTACATACCTGATGGCACCGGCTCTAACTCGACTCGAACATGCTTCTTCAACTTTTTATATTCACATGCGTATGATCCGATCACTGTTGGTGTTAAACCTGTGTAGTATAATGTCGAAACGTACGATTGTCGAGTAATATTATTTGTGATTGTTGCGTGTGGTGGAGCGT
>CAJNOQ010002724.1:0-22916 GCA_905250885.1 Didymodactylos carnosus | reverse complement strand
ATGTGATCTTGTTTACTTTTTATCAGGCTTTCGAATGAGACGTTGCTTGAACAGAACGAATAAAAAATGGCGGAGTTATAGGCAAAATATCAGAGATGGCTACTTTTCGCAAATCGACGATGGTGCTCATTTTGCAAATTCTATAACTCAGCCAGAATAAGTCAGAAAGTTTTTTTTATTTTTCCTAACCCCAGTTTTGATAATAGAATCCGAATATAAAATAAAAAGTATATGTCAATTTTTCACTCGTGACCGGTCTTTGGCAAGATAGTCGATCGACTGGCGAAGTCTCTCTTAAGCTGTCGGCAACGCTACTACTCCATCTTCCAGTGGCTTGAAGTAGAGTTGAGATTTCGAATGTACTGCCGAATCGTCTCTTAAGATTACTCCATCTTCCCATGACCGAACTACAGTTGAATTTTCGAAAACTCAATCTTGGCTATTTTGCACTATCTTGAAATAATTCTGAAAAAATCCAATTTTTTCAACTAAAATTTATATCCCAACAAGGTCTTACTATAAATAGTATCTGCTGAATATGTGTCAAAATTGTCAGTTCCGTAGCCGAAATTATTTCTGACGAATGGAGTCTTTAAAAGCTGCACATTATTTCTTGAATGTGACTCAACATGAGCTACTTTCAGTGGAAGAGTAGCTACATCTTAGCACAAAGCTACTGGCTTTCCATTTCTTTTCATGCATAGGATGATATTCAAGCTCCATTCTGTAGCTATATATTGAAAAATATCTTCTTTTATTGGGAGAGGCTGGCAAATAGTAACTCCTTAGGAGTTCGATAAAAGTCACGTACTGTCAGCTTATTGCTTATGCTGCTTGCTGTGTCTCATTACTGATGAGGAATTCTAGTTCTGTCCGTCAGGTAAGGTTCGGTTGAGTCGTCTTCTCTATAGATCGTAATCTCTGGGTCGGGTGAGGTTGGGTTGCCGTGTGTGTCTAGTAGTGTCTGACTACTGTTTAATAGGTCTGTATCTCTAGGTCGGGTAAGGTTGGGTTGTCCTGTCTGTAGTCAACATTTATCAGTAAATGTCCGGGTTGGGTGAAGTTGGGTTGTCTGTGTTTCTAGTAGTGTCTGACTACTGTTTAACTGACTACTGTTTAACAGGTCCTTTTTCACGTCTGCTTCTTCTCGACCTACTGCCCATGCTCGGTCATTTTGACCATTGTATACACCATCAATGTCGAACGTTTCTCGTCCAAAAAAGAATTCGCATCGCGTCTTCTTTGCGAAAATGTGTTCTCAGCCAATTCACAAATTTTTTCTTTTCTCCTTGTGCTCGTCGGTTAGTAACGGCTCAATCTTCTTCTTGTAAGTCCGAAGTTGCAGATCATCTTTGAGTATTCTCATAACACTCGAGCGAGAAATATCCATTTCAAGACCCAATTTTCGAGAAGATAGAGTTTAGTTATGTCTTTGTCTAATATTCAAAACAGTTTATTTCTTTTGTTAATCTATACCCAAACACTGCATAAATAAAACTTTTTCCATTCAAATCAAAATAAACTTCTATTTCTTTACATTTTGAAAATTTTCATTAATGTCTCGTTTCCATGCATTAATAAACTTTTCTTTCAAATCTTTTTCCACTCGAAATGATGCTTCAGCTCCATCTCGATCTCTTGGTAACCATTTCTTTTCACCTTTTTCCGGATTAAGACGAAATACACGTAAATATAATGCACCCGACCAGGCTGTATAAAATCGACATTTATCTGTATAACCGAAATCAACTAAATCTGCCCAATCATATCTAAAATTTGAATTAACAGCAAATTCATGTGGAACAAGTCGTGGATTCGGCGATTTATTATTTCTGACATTCTTTCTCATTAATCCATCAACAGTAGCTATCCCAGGTTCAAGGACTTTGGAATCACGTGATTGAATAATTGATCGACGTATTGTCTTTGCAATAGTTGATAATGAATATGGGTCATCGAAATCATCCGATAACATCATGAATAAAGCATTGGAAACTTCACCTTGTGGAGCGATGAAATCCGAAACACCACGAAAATTAACAATTGTAACCGTATGTAAAATACGACGCTGATCATTATTAGTATAACAATATGTGTTAAGTGTCAAAATAATATAGGCTGTAAGCGCATCTTGGGTTGTTACACTATTTCCACCAGCTAACGTTCGTAACGTAGCAAGTTGTTTACTAGAGAAATGCAGATTTAATGGCTCATAATTTAGTTGATGAGCAGAAGATGTTTCTAAAGCTACTTCTGTAGGTTGAGCATCTCGAAATTGCTGCGGTACAGGTAAAACTGATTGATGAGCTTCATCTTCTCTCCATAAACGTCGTTCAAATAGTGGCAATGGTTGTGTAGGTTCCATTTGTTGATAAAAGCGTGATAATGTATTGGAAAAATGTACACATGCAGCAGCATCACCTAACGGATGATACCAACTAATACCTAATACCCATTCATCACTTTGTACAATATGAGTTAATTTTAAGCGAACAAGTGGTTCATCGGATGGATTGTTAAATAATTTCGTTACTTGAACTTCATCAATAAATGTTGGGAATAATTTGTTATCTAGTTCTACAATAACATTTGAATCCAGAGGCCATTCTTTCAAATCGTTATTAACGACTAATGTTACTGAAATAGGATTGTCACACATTTCAATGATATAATGTTGATCATTCTCTAATACAATACGACCAGCAACAAATGGCCATAAAGAAAGAGTTCGACTAAGTGCTTCTTTAAGTTGATCAATTTTTATTTCAGATGGATAAACAAATACATTATCAATACGTGCCAAGATCATTAGATCCATACCAGCAAGTTCTATACGACGATTATTTCCTGTTGGTGTTGAAGGTGATACCAGAAAAGATGATGTCATATTTTCACCTAGAAGTTCGATTCGAGGTAATTTACTTTAGAAAAAAAAATTTTCTGCTTATATAAATGAGAGAAAATGGGGCCGTGTAATTACATAAGAGACTTGCGATATTGACTCAATTCATGGATACTTTCGAAATAACATGTTGTTCTTTTACTGCAGTGATAAATAAAAAGATAATGTTCTTTTCTGTGGTTTTACTTTTAACGTCGAATGTCATAACGTTAACCCTAGGCGTCGATTCTTATATAAGCATCAGTTAAGAATCTTATAAGAAGCTTATAAGTACCCATTAAGATTCACATAAGAATCTAAGATTCACATAAGAATCTAAGATTCTTATCAAGTTCTTATACAAGATTACGCAGGAAAGTGAATGAAGTTTGATAAGAGTCTTATAAGTATCTGATAAGAAAGTCATAAGAATTTCATAAGAAAGTGATAAGAAGTCTTATGAACTTCTTATCATTTTCTTATGAAATTCTTGTCTTGTAAAGCGATCTGGAAAATGTTCAAGAAGTTAAACTACGTTGATAGGGCATCTGAATTATGCAAAACAAATTTGAAAAAAATCATACAATCCGTCTAGGATTCGAACCTAGGGCCTACAGCATGCCATGATGCCGTGCTCTTATCCACTGAGCCATTACAGACTGTGATACTAAAGATTATCTCCCTATTACATTCTGATTAACTAGTTTCAGATTTTTGAATTCCTTGTCTGAGTATATCGACAACTAAAGACAGATCATTCTCGAAAGCATAACGACTTCAAAGTCACTATGAAACATAAATGTCTCATAGTCAAACATTGAGTTTCTTGCTGTTTCGCTGAGTAAAACGAAATCGTTAGATTACTCGTTGTCTGGAATAATTTAAAATTAACTCTTCTGAAAAGTCTTACAAGGACAAAATATGTCAGAAACTTCTTATCAAAATTCCATAAGAATAAGCATTTTGTAACACGTCTATAAGAAACAGATAAGAACTTCTTACCACTTTCTTATGAAATTCTTATGACTTTCTTATCAGATTCTTATAAGACTCTTATCAAACTTCATTCACTTTCCTTCGTGGAACTCCATTCACTTTCCACGCTGGAAAGCGTGGATTGGTTTTTCTTCTAATAATGTCATGGGACTTGATGATAAGATATACTCAAGGTTCATGTATAGTACTTAGCGAATTATACTGAGCTTTTACAAAAAAAACAACAACTACTGACCCTAAAGAGAAGGCAAGGCTTTTTAATAACTATTTTGCTTCTACCTGTATTATGTCTCCAACCCAACCGACCCCACCTTCCACCTTTCCGCTTTACAACTGCAGTTAAAATGTCATCTGTAATCGTTTCACCTGTAGATGTAATGAAAGTCATGAATAAAACTAACTCGACTAACTTACTTTTGAGTTTTCAATAGTAGTTGAAAAATGAGATCAATTGACAGTTGAATTTTATTTTCAGTGATGAATAATAATAGCATATCATGATAATATAATTGAAATAATTCAAACTTGTCATCTATTATTCCATTAATGTATCGTTGATAGTTAGTTTTTTCTTTTAATTGATTTGATATGAAATTGTCAAGGTCAATGTTATCTACTATTTGTTTTCCTTGTCGTTTTTAAACTAGGAATGCACGGGTTTTTATCTCGTGTTTTTCAAAAATTCATAATAGATGGTTTGTATTTTCATAAAAGCGAGTTGCAAGATTTTTTAAACGGCAGTTTTGTAGAGAAAACATTTCTCTGCAAGATAGTATACAGAAGATATTTTAGAAGTTTTTTGTTTCCTTTTAGAAAGCATTTTCCTCAAACCTACGGTTGGTTATAACCGGGGTTATTAACCGATACGCCTCTCTGTGAAAAACGCTTTTTAAAGAACCAAAAAACTTAAAAATTAACTACTATACACCATCTTGAAAAGAAATGTTTTCTCTACAAAACTGCCGTTTAAAAAATGTTGCAACTCGTTTTTACGAAAGTATAGACCATTTATTGTGAATTTTTGAAAAATACGAAGAAAAAATCGATGCACTCCTGTTTTAAACCATTTGATGAATATTTGATAAAATTTTATATTCATTAGTAGAACAGGGTAAATATAAATTGAATACAAATGAAACTTCAATCATATTCTACATACCTTTTGAGCCATTTTGAGCTCGACGAGTACTACAATTGAGAAAAAAGTGAAAATTTTCGACTGAAGACTTTTATACTAGGGGTACGAAACTTGGCTGTTTTCCAAAAGAATCTTCAAAGATAGTCTGTGTGTTCGAAGCAGAAGATAGGTATCGATCTAATTCCTTTTCCATTAGATTCATCAGTTCTTCAGCTAGCTTCCTTTACATTTAAAAAAGAACATTTTGTTTTGCTCTGCGTTTAGTGGAGGTGAAATACTGAGTGTAACTTTCTCATCTTCAGTCAGTTGATGACATTTAATCTAGCCCTATGGAAGTAGTAAGGCGAGTTTATAATATCACTTATACTACTCGAGCTGCTCTTTTGTATGGTGTATTAAGGATCCACCGCCTCCCTCTTTTTTGACCCTCTTGGAAATCGGGGAAGCCGATGTCGGATCGAGGCGAAATTTATATCGGAGATAGGACATCGAAAAAGAAAATCGATATATTTTTGCCCAGAATTTTCTGACGTGCTCATCTATGGGTTTTCTAGAAAACTCCAGTTTTCATCGGGTCACATTACGACCCCTCGAAAAAATGATCCGATCGAGCTCAACTTTTACCACCGATACTTTGGATCCTATCTCAGGGTGTAAATTTTTCTTTTCGAAAAATATTCTTTCCTTCTCGAAATATTCGAAAAATACTAAAAACCCTATATAAAAAACCCTCTCACGCTGAAAGTTGCACATCGAAAACGCTTAAGAAAAATTTGAATCCTGAGATAGGGCATAAAGTATCTGTGGTAAAAGTTTGAGCCAATGTTTTCTGTTTTCACTGGTCCATAATCACAGATACTTCCAGTACAATCGTATGCATGATTTCGTAGAGGAATTCTTCCTCTTTCTGATGACACCTGAATCGACCATAACGATTTGACAATTTTGGAGAAAATTTAAAAACGCGGATACCATCGAAAAATGACCACTTTTACCACCCTTTTGAGATTATCCAGGTCGAAAAAAACTGGCATTTAATTGTCGATTAATAGCCTGTTAACTGTATATCCGAAAATGGCCTGTTAATTATGTAAAAATCGAATGAAAATTGGCATTTAACAACCATTATAATGACTCTTTTTTGATTTTGAAACAAAGGTAAAAATAATGCCAGATTGTAGTCAATGTCCAACAATATAGCATTTTATGGACACCATTAAATGGCATTTTCGTCCATCTATTAGATCACGTTAACTAATGCCAATAAATGTGCCTGTTACAAGTCCGTTTTGAGACAGTTTTTTCTCGATTTCAAAATGGCAAAAAACTGATCATAAATTGGCATTTAACAGCCAGTTTATGATCACCAAGTCATTCTCCGTTTTATTGTGACGTCATGACTATAGTATAAATGACTCTGATTTTCCTAAAATAATTTGAAGTTTTTCTCTTCTTCAATTATATGAGTCATAGAAAGTTGTCTCGAAGAAGCTGTCTGTGGTTCTTGAGTTAGTGCAGGTGACACTACCTTAGGTTTCAGAAGATATTTTTTTCACATTTTCTAACGGTCTAAAAATTGATCTTTAAATAGCAAAAAAATGTGACCAGTAGTTATGTCGGTTTTCTGACGGAACCTCTCTTAACTTTGTGGTTTCAGGAACGTTCTCTATGCAGTTCTCTATGATTTGTAGACTCCGTTTTAAGCTCATTCGTAGAGAATTTTTGGCTCTACAGGATTGTCGAATAGTAATTTTCTCCGGAGTAATATTTAAAATATCAATATGGACTCAATGTTCCTGCTGCGACATTCCGAAAAGTACAAAGGCTCTCGTAAAAGACAAACAATTGTCCCATTAAAATTCCAAATGCACCATAAACTTCTGCGCTAAATTCTGCTTCTTCTGGTGTATGCAGTATAATTTTAGAGCATAGAGTAGGAATCTCACGTAAAACAGAGCCGTAACCGCAAAAAATTGAGTTTTCTGTTCCGGTCTCTGGTCTTGTGCATTTTTTAACGAATATTCCTCGAAAACTTTTCAAGTTACAACTCACTAATCATACAGATCTGTTTAGAATTAAATTCTCTCGTCGGAAATGACAAAATAAAAAAATTTGAAACCAAGTTTCTATTCAAAAGCTTGAAATGTCTTAATTACTGGAAAAAACACCGCAACAAAATAACCCTGCCCATTTTTTAAACTGGAATAGTTTCCGAGACGACTAACATATTGCCTTACTTTGCGCCCTTACCTGTGGAATATTATCACATGATCGAATAATACTAGTAATTCTAGAACTATCAGTAACAAAAATTCTTAAAACACTAACTTCGCAAGTTCCCATTATAGGTCCCAATAGATTTTTCGTAATCAGTTATTTTAAGACACACTTTCTACACTTTTATGTGGATCTTATTAACTTTACGGCGAGACATGTTTTTAAGGTAAGTTTTGGACTCATAGATTATTATAATCTATATATACAATAGTATATTGTGTAGTGTCTCCCTCTGGTGAATTCACTTTCTGCGACAAAGTTTTGAATAATTTTTATTTGAATATGTGACAATAACATGTGATTTTACGCTAGATTTCCTTCATACAACTGTATCTCTCGTATTAGTTTCCTCGTTTGATTGGTTTATCCATATAACACCTGTTGGCCATTTTTCTATCTTTTGCGAAGAAACCCACAAAAACACAAAAACAATTGATTCTCTAGATCCGGCCCCTAAAGCCAGAATGGTGTATGGTTAGCTTAAAGAAAAAACCAGCTTTTTACAGCAAGGCTCGCTTGATGTTCTTAAAAAGCCTAGCTCCCTGTAAACTATTACTATAGCGTGATTATCTATAAAATCCTTTGTATTACAATCGCTTCGACCAGCATTTTTAAAGAGATTTTATATCGCAGTAGGATCTCACAGTTTGCTGTGAATACAAAACTTGGATTGCCCATTTTGCGTTGATATACAAAATTGGAATATGAAAAACTTTCTCAAAAGCGGTTAGGAAGGACTCTTGTTTACCGTTGCCGAGCAGTAGTTTGATCGCTCTCATTTGTAAGAAATAGATCAGCGCTGTTTCTTCCTTTTTACGATAAGTATACAAACAATTTGTTTCACGAGATTTTCGAATGATCTATCGCCAAATGACCGTCGCCACATAAATTCTGTAAGATATGTACCCAAAAGACTTACAGACATCCCCATCATACTTTTCTTCTTTTGTTTCGTACGCATCCACATATTTTCAATATTTTGTGTGTGCACTGCCGTATCTGGATCGACGAAATGCAATAAATACTTAACAGTTTGATGTTTATAACTGTTAACGTTTGTATTTAACGAACTGAAACGAATCCGCGAACTCTATTCGGTTTAAAAGCTATTTTGTACATATTATTTTGATTCTATTTTTCTTATTTGTATACTTTTACGTTTACAAATATTTTTGTCTATTTTATATAATATTACTATATATACTGACCTTCAATCAACAGTGTCCTCGCCTAATAGGCTACAATCAATAATTACTGTCATCTGTTCGTCAAGTCTCTTATTCACTAAAGGTGTGCTCAATCTGTAGAAATACCCACTTCGAAATAGCAGCGTACGAAAAGCAAGAAAGTTTAATACAAAGTTTGCAAATTTTAGTTTGTACTAACAAAATAGTCTTTTTACACAATTATTATTTGCTTTAGATTTAGTATAACAATCTTTTGTTCAAATCGTTCTAGATAGTCTTAATCTAATAATTTCTAAAAAAAATGCCTGTAATTGTATTTTTAATCGACAATTCAGCTTCCATGAATCAAATGACTTATATAGGAACAACATTATTTGATCTTGCTAAGGGAGCTATTGAACAATTTTTAAAAGTAAGTTTTCTTTTTAATCGATCACGTTGTATTCGTACGTATGTTACTCTTTAGATTCGTCAACGTGATGTAAATGCCGTTAAAACCGATCGTTATATGTTATTGACATTAGATGATCCACCAACAAATGTTAAAGTAAGCGAAGAACGCCACAAATTTGTATAGGAATAGGAATAGGAATATAGGAAATCATTTGTTTTGGAGAAAGAAAAATTCTTTGTAAATAAAACCCAAGGGATACACATAACATTGAATTTATTGTGTTCTACTGTTATAGAGCATTGTACAACCAGGTTACACTTCTTTTTTTTTGACGGACATTTGTGCTGATTTTTAGCTCTTTTTCTTATGTCTTTTATTATTCTAGGTTGGTTGGAAAGAGCCGATGACTGTATTTGTAAATTCGTTAAAGAATTTAGAAGCAACAGGTTTTACAAATATGGGACCGGCTATCAAACAATGTTTTGATTTGCTTAATTTAAATAAACATGCAGCTGAGCATGATACCTACGGAATGGTAAGTTTAGCAATAATGAGTGAAGAGTGTATATGGAAAGGTCTATTTTCTTCTCAGAATGAATTTTGCAGTTTGAACAGTGTATACTGTTATTTCATTAAATTCACCATTTTCAACTTTTTTTATCTATTTGTTTTTTTTTTTGTAAAAAAAATAAACTGTCGTACAGTCCATTCTTTCAAACACAACATTTTCTGTGAAGAGTATAGTTATTGATCACAGCGTTTCGATACGAGTTTTGGGAGGGATGGAAAGTCTACTGAGTGTTTTTTGATTTACGCCTTTTTTAACTAAAAGTTTTTTTCGAGTAACTGCATGTTTGAAGCTAGTTAAAGACTGATATTCTCTTATCATGTTTGTTTCAAAACAATATGAAGAAAATGAGATACAACATAATTTTTTTCTAAAAAATTTCTAAGTCAAAATTTTTTTGAGTAACTGCATCCAAACGAGGAGATCTATCTCCACCCGCTTCCACTGCCTAATCGAAAACACTGATTGATCGTATGTACACCGTTGCTAATGTATGGTTTTAGTATTTTCTATATGAATTTATTATCTTTCTTGTGTAATAGGGTCGTTTTCCTCATTTATTGGAACCATCACTGATTATCGTTATAACAGATAAACAAAAATTGACGTCTCCTGTTGGAGTACAAAATGAAGTAAGTTTTTGTATCATTTAATCAGAAAACTTATAGAATTTATAATAGATTCACTTTATCTCAACGATTGATTAATTTATTGTAACAACTCTTAAATTTTCCTTTAATACTTTACCATGCTGTGATTAATTTGGATTGTTTGTTTTCTGTTAGATCAATATTCCAATGAATACTGGACCAGTGGGTTCCGAATTAACCAAAGAACCATTTCGATGGGATCAACGATTATTTGCAGTTGTTCTGGGTTTGGGATCACAACCTATCACAGATCAGTTAGGAAATCAATTTATACCACAAGCAATAGAATGTCCAATAAATGCTATGTGTGATGTTACAGGAGGTCAGCAAAAATAATTTGCACTATAAATGATCTATTAAATGTCTATTTTTAGGTCGATCTTATCTTATATCATCTCAAAAGACATTAACACAGTGTTTAGAATCGTTAGTACAAAAAATACAAACAGGAGTAGTAGTCAGTTTTGAAAAAGTGAATGATGATGGAACAAGGGGTATGTTCAAGTGGAAATGCCACTATGTAAGATACAGATGGTTTAACCCGCTTTTTTGAAAAACGATGTTCTTGTGTACTTCCCGTTCTCACCAGTTTGGATCATGCTTTTCAGTGTCTGGTTTCCCTTACAGTTTATATAGGTGAAAAGAAATATTTGATACACTACTGTGTCGATTTTTCCCCCTTGAATGTTAGTTCAAAAGAAGCTCTTGTATTCAGTATGAAAAAATAGTTTGACTATTTTATGGATTTTGTGTTTAGATGATGAACGTTCGATCTGGCATACGAGTCGTAAAATGATTATGATACCGAAATCGATACCAAAAACCGAATTTAATTGGCCGATACCTGAAGATTATTGGCCATCAATGACTGCTCTCTCATTGCCCTCGCGTACAGCTCATCCAACATTGAAATTTCAATGTCAGGCATGTGAAGCAGCTGTTATGGATAAATTTCCATTCGATAAATATGAATTGGAACCATCACCGTTGACACAACATATTCTCGAGAGACGACAACCATCAACAGCATGGCAGGTTAGTTAAAAAAGACTCATTGATAATTAACGCGTAAATGGAAAATATCAAAAAAGGCTAATAAATTTGCAAAATAGTTTAGACTAATTATTTCAATGAGTTTACAAAATTGGTTAACGTGATTATTCATTCTGTGTAATGGACTTTATGTTTTAAGCTACTTTAAGAACATAAATTATTGGCTCGAATTATGTCAATATTCTTCTGTTATTGATTTAAGGTATTTGTTCAAGGTAGTTCACGACTGGGTCCACAAGATTTAGGTTCACCATTTGGATATTTGAAAGCAAGTTCAAATTTACAATCAGTTAATCTTTATGTTATGCCATATAATTATCATGAATTATTTGCGCTACTCGGTATGTAAAGGAGTATTGCAGCTGTATAGTGTAATTAGAGAGGAAGATTTTTGCATCTCTGTAATTGCTGCTTTTTGTACTCGATATCGTCTGTTGTTCCTTGTCGAACTACCAGTATGCCCTCATGATGTTTTTTTTTAGATGATTTAACAAAAGATCATCGTTTAAAAACCACAAAACAATGGCAATCACGTTTTGATCAGTATTTACGAAATATACCACCATACTATTTAACAGTAAAGATTAATCTCTAAGATATTTGCCATGAGTGTACTTATTCTAAACATTTTTTAGCCATTAAAACGTGCCTTGGCTCGAAAACAATTACAATTTATATTTGAACAATTTGAAAAAATGCCACCAAGTATTTTATCACCAAATATTTTACAATATTTGAAAAAAGTTAAAATTCAAGTAAGAATATATAATTTACAGCTTCTTCTATCTATCTACTTTATTTGACTTTCAGGCTAAAACTGATTTAGAAAGATGGCCAACTATTCCAGATAGACATGCCGTTTATATACATTTATTACCAACGTATGTAGGTTAAATTTTTTGTTTTGACTAATATTTCATCCAGTCTAATTAAAAAGTTCCAAAATTTCGGATAAGCAGTTGTAAACGTATATTAGTTTTTTTTGTTTAAGCTGATTAGAAATGATAGCAAATTAGAGCAAAAATAAGATTTCGGATATATTTCTTTTGCTGAAGTTGTTGTTTCATTAACGAAAACATCATTGCTTATTTAACGCTGAGCTACAATAACTGTATACAAATTTTTCATTTGACACTTGTTATGATTATAAAAAATTGTTTCTTTTTTTTGTATATGTACGTTTTAGTCGTCAAGATTGTGTTTGGGATAGATCATCGTCATTTGATCAAGATTTACTTTATTCCGATAATGAATTTCAAAATTTTGTTCTTTATCCAAAAGCAGACAAACAAATTAATCCACCACAAGTATATTTGTAAGTCATTTATACTCTTACTTTACTTCATAAATAAACAAGTTGTTAGGTTTTATTCTAGAAATGTTTTTGATATACCTCGTTCGCAATTGATTTCTACCATAGAAAAAATGCGTTCAAATCTACTCGGATCGTTGAAATTGCAAGATGAAGATGCTTTGCATAGTATACCCATCAAAGAAATGGGTAATTATGATGAATATCCACGAAATCAACAACAACCATTGAGGGAAATAGAATCACAACCAGTAAGACAACATGTATTCGGAAATCCCTTCAAAGTGAATAAGGTTAGTAGGTATAT
Source organism: Didymodactylos carnosus (assembly GCA_905250885.1). Taxonomy (NCBI): domain Eukaryota; kingdom Metazoa; phylum Rotifera; class Eurotatoria; order Philodinida; family Philodinidae; genus Didymodactylos; species Didymodactylos carnosus. The sequence goes on along the minus strand of CAJNOQ010002724.1, from coordinate 10,153 downwards.
AATTGTGGATTTTTTTCTGTTAATAATTCATTTAATATGTAGCCAATTGATGAAATTGATGAATGTGCTGGATCATCGTCTCAAATGAGGAAAAGACCATTGGAGCAACAAACAATAAATTCGAAAAATAAAAAACGAACAAGTATGTGAAAAATACATCTGTTTTTATTCTCACAAGTCACACAAACTTTCTGCACAAAATTAGTATGTCAAATTTTACAAAATAATATTTCGATAATTCTTTTTCTTTCTTCTTAGCATTGATACTGAAAAATTATGTTTATCGTCGAAATTTTCCACTATTATCACCTCCGTCGAGTCCCGCCTCAAGTGTTGGTGATGGTATGTTCTATTTTACTCTTATTATCTGATGACTAATATCAATTATTTGGGTTTTCGTTTAGAATCTGATATTGGTGAACCATCGAGTCCACGTTCACCATTAAATGATATTATTTATTTGGATACACCGTCATCATCCCTTTCACTTTCAGCTTCAGCCTTAACCACAAATTCAGAATTAGCAATGCCTGTAGCAAGATTTACATTTGATTTAAGAGGAATAATCAATGATGAACATCGGCGAATGTTGAAAAAATATCGAGATACGAAAAAACTGTGTAAAAATATTCTCAAACAACCATATCAAGGTAACAAGTGCTTTCCTCTTTTTTTTGAAACTTTTACTAAAAACAGAATAAAGAATCATGTTAAATAATTAGTATTAGATCTATCGTTTGTAAATAAACGCATTCATAAAAAATTTGTCGTCTTCATCAGTTGTTTCACTAAACTTCTGATTCTAAGATAATTTATTACTCATTGTTTGAAATATTGTTTCATTTTTTCTTATTTAGATAGTTTAGTAATATTTTCTACGTTAGATGAATTACAATTGGAAGCTGATTTAAAATTAACGTTAGTTGATGATTTAATTCGTGAATGTCAACGTTTAAAACCAGAACTCGAATCACGTTTACAAAAATATCGAATGCATATTGCAAGTGAATCATCACCCACTCAACAAGATTCAACAACAAATGATGAATTAAATCCACAACAACGAATATCCGATGCTGATTATTCAGTTATTCAATTATAATATGTTTCTCTATTGTTCTTTTTATATTTGTTGTATATACGATATTTTGTGTTTTACTTATTGTTATTTATATTTTGTTATAAAAAAAACACAATTGTTGATACAAATAGAGTACTACGTTGTTTAATTATGATTTATTGAAGTTTAATTTAGATATGATAGTCACTGCACTACATAGTGTTAGACAAAAAGATGTTTATTTCTTCCGTTATTGTTGTTCAGCAATACTCGACGAGAATATATTAATACATTAAAATCATTTGCTAATTTTTTATAGAATAACTCATCATGATATATTGTTTTCACACAAATACATCTGTCTGAAAATTTGTTTATCGTAATTTCTTACTTTTTTGTTTAACCTTGCATCTATGTCTTTTTTGTGTATATTTTAGATTTAATAAAGGACATGGGCAATACAAATCGTCCTCTTGGAGAAGAAAATCGTGCCGGCTATCCATTTGGTCAAAAATGGCAGTGGATAACCGCTTATGAACGCAAAAATGTTACATTTGCTGAAGAACAACCGCCGCCAAAATATGATGTATTAGGCGGTGGCAAAGGAGATGAATATCGAAATATTGAACCAGGTCCCACACGAGGGCCACTACCTGAACCATCAAAAGCAGAAATAAATAAGAACACTATTGCCCTTTTTTCTCCGAAAGCACAAAAAATTATTTTGTATGAAATGGGAATTACAGAAAGTGATTTGGATCGAGATTATGATAATGATCCACGTTATCGCGTATGGGGTCTACCATATTTTATCAAACCATATGATCATCGAGTTCATTTTTTTCTGTTAATAATTCATTTAATATGTAGCCAATTGATGAAATTGATGAATGTGCTGGATCATCGTCTCAAATGAGGAAAAGACCATTGGAGCAACAAACAATAAATTCGAAAAATAAAAAACGAACAAGTATGTGAAAAATACATCTGTTTTTATTCTCACAAGTCACACAAACTTTCTGCACAAAATTAGTATGTCAAATTTTACANTTTTTTCTCCGAAAGCACAAAAAATTATTTTGTATGAAATGGGAATTACAGAAAGTGATTTGGATCGAGATTATGATAATGATCCACGTTATCGCGTATGGGGTCTACCATATTTTATCAAACCATATGATCATCGAGTTCTTATACCATTGTCTTTAACTCTAATGGTGGGGACAAGGTAAGCATGAAGATTTTCGTTATTTAAGCATGAAGCTCTGTAATAATAATAATAGTAAGACCATATCTCGCTGAATATCGATGTTTTCTATTCCTTTCTTTTGAAACAGGTACACTTTTGTCTTATCTATATTTTGTTTTTGTGTTTAATTTTGTTAGAAATCAATGGCTTCGTCGTCCATGGTGGTCTGCACGTCCGTTACACATAACAGCCATCGTTGGTGGTGTTATTATCGGTCATTATTGGAAAAAATATCGTGCTAAACAATTGTTACAGCGTGAATTAATCATTTGGGATTATATTCGACGACATCCAGAAGATTTTCCAGAAGTATTTCATCGAAAGAAGAAATATAAAGAAATTTTTCAACCGTGGTCTCCGTTACGTTAAAACTTTGTTTTCCCTAAACAAACTTCCCTCCCTCTCTTTCCTTCATTGTAAAAAGCTTAGTCTGTAGAAAATGACGATTTTTTTTTTTATTATTTTCTTTGAAAACAGCGTGTCTTTGATATTTACTTTTTTTCATATAAAACGTAAATCCCAAATTGTCTATTTTTCGATTGTGACATTCATTATTCAAGTGAATTATTTATCGAAAGATAATAATCACTAAAAATACTTTGTGTTTCTGCAGAGACGTTATTAATACCTCATGCACTTTTATCTTGAGAATGAATCACTTCGAATTTTTTACCAGTATGTAATTGTTAAGAAAAGAAAAAATATATTATATCTGAATGAAAATCGACATATCATTTTTAATATGAAAAAAAAGTTAATTCATTTGGACATGTTCATTAGAGATTTTGAGTTCCTATCCTTTATATAATTCATTCATAACTGTATGTTTAGTAGCAAGTGATTGTATTTCTGTTCAAATGACGGCAATGATGGAAGTAATTCCAATGTATTTGTCTGTTTCATACATTTACATTTTTAATATTTATTAATTTATCTATTGCTTTTTTCTGAAAATTAAAGTTGGATTGATAATGAACTGTTTGTATCATTCTACGAATTACAAAAATTTTTGAATTTTGATGATTCATTAATCGTTGTAATCATGGAACTTTTTATCTTAGTTTTGTTTTCGATGATTATCCTTGATAATGATTACATGTACCATGTAGGATTCTGTTGTTATGAGAGTAATGATTGATGTTAATTATTCATTCTTTGGTGTTCAACTCGCTATTAGTGATAGATTAAATCATCAATAATAAGTAAAGAAATGTTTACAATAGATAAAAAACTTAATTTATTATATAAAAATAAAAAACAGAAAATGTGATGAATTTTGGTTCGTACGCTTGATTCAAAAATATAAGAACAGTTTTCAAAATTTAATTGCTATTGTCATAGGTGTCAAAATATCGATGTAAGATATAAAATAGAGTAAGAGTATAAGATAAATTAAAGATGTATTTTTAAAATTAAAAATATATTATTTAAAGATGTATGTAAGATAGAATCAAATATTTATTTCATTTATTTCATCATTCTCCTAATTGTAATGCGAAAATCTATGACACTTAAAGTGTATGGAAAAAGTTGAGATGTTTAAATGGATGAATGAAAAAGATTTAAATGTTTATACAGAATATTATGTTTTTCACAATTTGTCGTACTAAAAATAATGTTCGTTACATCTCGGAAGGAATATTCTGAAATCTGTTGCTGTTGTCCCATTGTGTTGTTGTTGCTATTAATGTTGTAGCACCTAGAAAGAAAAATGAAAAGTATTCACGTTCGGTGATCATTGTTGAGATAAAATGATTCCATTTATAAAATTTTGTGAAAAAATAACACAAATGAGTCTCGGAAAAATCTGCATCAATTGTGGACGAATTAAATATGCAAAATTGATTTCAAAATAATTTTTCTTATCTATGACTAATATCGAACAGGATGAAGAAAACATTTTACCGTTTTTAAACAAATTTGTATTACATAGAAATAGTGAATAGTTTCAGAACTAACTGTAGGAAAAGGTTAATAAAGTTTTTATTTTTAGTCTTTTGATGATGGTGTTCTTATTTTCTTCAATTTGCCCTTTCTCTTACATTTGCCAAGTAAGTTTTTTTAATAGAGATGGAACGACGAGTCGTTGATTTTCGTCTGTTGTGATTATGAGTATCTGATGAAAAAGACTTTGAATGTACCAGTTAAACATTGTGTTGTTTCCAGTTGATATTTACAATATTCTGAACATTAATATGTTATTGACAATTCATTTTTGAACTGTTTCATTTGCTTTTCACATACGTTGTTGTCTTTTGTAAAAGTTTTAAGTTCACTCTTAGTTTTCAAAAATGTAAACATCTAGCCAAACTTTACGAGACATCGTGATACAAAACTATACAGTTAGATTATAATTGTATAGAAATAGAGGATCAAGTTTTGCTCCACAAAGTACATTTGACGTGTAGATTAGAAATGTCGTTCTTTGACTAAAAGACAATAAAGAAAAACATTTTTCGAGATTATTTCTGCATATTTAATTCATCCACGATCTTTCTGAGGTCGTTTACTTTTCTCTCCATATTGTTGCCTAGTTTGGTGTTTAAAATTGAATATACAACATAAGGATGGTATCGTTTGTTTTCTTTTAGCTGTGTCAACTAAACTCTCTCTCTCTTTCGTATTTAAGAGCTAATATACGAATAGTAATGTGCATTTGAAAAACTTGTAACTTTGTTTGTATGAAAAATTCTAAAATTCCTCTGATTTGTTCACATGTTTTTTACTACAAGTTTTTTCACTATTTTTATTTATGTACGATAACATGACAACATTATTTGAATGATTAATTAATGACATTCAAAATGAAATTGTTCGATTATTGTTCAAACAACTCAATTTATTGAATTGATGGAAGTATTAAATGATAAACGTCCTCGATTATATTTGGATATTTATCCAATATATGTCTAACGTTGACAAAATGTTTTTTCATTATTAAACGACTATTTTTCCTTCTATATGTCATCCTATTTAATTTTTCATCATATTATCGATTACTAAACGATCATATTCAATCTTTTCCAATATTATATAATTTCGGTTAATTTTTGTACGATATCGTGGACTAATTATTGTTCATCGAATTTTACACGATCATTATTTTTAAAATGAAACTATTTAGTGGACTTTTCAAAATTAGCGATCGACATACCATGCGGTACAAAAGTCTTTGCATAAAATACCAAAGAGATATTTCTCTGCATTTCTCAGAGCACTCGAGATTTCTCTATTTTCTTTTTCCATTGGAAAGAGCTATAAAAATCCCATGATAAATTAAAATTTCTAAAACGGACAAAAAATTCGAAAAACAAAAACATCTGAGCAACGGTTTAATGTAGCGTTTAAAAAACTCTATCGAATCACTATCATTAGCATTTGTTTGGAATTAACTGGCGGGTCAGAAAAGAAATTTAAAATCTAAAACAAAATTCATTTTCAAATTGTCATTTATTTAATTAAGGCAAATTAGTAGAGTTCTTTGTTATTATTAAGAAAACTGATTATTTATTGTTCAACACAAAGAAGAGAAAAAACAATGTAGTTGAGTTCACTGGAAAGAACCGAAAAGCAAATTTCTAAATTCGTACAAGTTACTATTTGTAAATCTTTCTTAGAGGTCAAAAAATTCTAGAAAAGTTACTGGGATCTTTAAAGAAAATGCAACATCATTATTAAATGTTCTTGATGGATTATTTTTCGTCCTTAGAAGAAATTTCAATTTATCATAGGATTTTTGTAGCTCTTTCCAATGGAAAAAGAAAATAGAGAAGTCTCGAGTGCTCTGAGAAACCTAGAGAAATATCTGTTTTGGCATTTTATGCAAACATTTGTATAGCGTACATTAAAACTTCTTTATAGGCTGTCGCAATTTTTATATATCATCAAAACAAACCTATTTGACGATTTCATGTCACAATTAAAGATATTTTTAATCGTCTTTAAAAATCCATATTAACTTTTTATGCATTCTACGATGATTTTGTTGAATTATTAAAAAACAATATTTATCGACTCATTTAAATTTATAATTAACAGGTCAGTACGAAATTAAATAGACAAAAAAATAAATTTTAAGCATGTTGATCTGCTAAAACACAACACAAAATCATTAGTTAATCGATTTGAAACATCAAATTCGAGTTAATCATGACAGAAATGTTAGTGACATTAGAAATGAGTGTTCGTCCTGTTCATGCATATCTCATAAAAGCAATGAGACTTACTATAAACTCTCACTCGCTCTCTACCCATATGAATAACGAAGACGTTTTCGTTTGTTATAAAACGTATTAAGAAAAGTTCTATTTCTTCATATATTCAAGTTTGATATTGACTCAAGTCTATTTTATCTATTTTATTTCAGATAGATTGCAAATTTCTGTGGTAAGGGGAAAACAGTTAGAAAAAAAATGATTATCCATTTTAATTTTCTTTGACAAAATTTTAAAATTGATTTATCCTGAGTATTGTCAACATTTTAACTATTGATAAAAATTTAGGTATTATCAATGTTTAGTTCATACAATTATTGGCAGAATATATTCTATACAGGGGAAATTGGGATATTGAGACAACTGAAGGTTACTTTTTTTTATTTTTCATTATAATAGTTCACTAGTCTTCAACTCTTTGTTTACTCTTTTATACGATTAAGCTGAATCTCAGTGCATTAGTGGTAGTTTTAGATTGAAAACGAATGAAACTATTTTAAATGAGTTTGCGTTTTATGGGCTTGATTTAAGTCGTAATTAAGGGCCTCCCCCCCCCCTCAGAAATGGTGATTTTCGGTCAAAAAATCGGTTTTGAGATATGCACATGGAAAGATAGCCTGAAGTGTCTACTTTCAGAATCTGTATCGCTTTTGGTTATAAAAGTGTTTTTTCGCGGATTTTGAGCAAGTTTTCTAGGAGCCTCGAAAATTACGTCTTCAAATAATAGTTTTTTCCTGGATACTTAGGCAATTAAAAATCTTCTGAATGCACATATTTGTAGAGCAAAATTTTCTGATCAAAATAGGACCTCGCACAACTCTGTATGATCTTGCATCAAAAAGTTACAGGCATTTTCCTACGAGTCTTAAAATTGAGTATGTTATACAGCGTTTTCTCTATATAAGAGTTACACCTGAAGTATTTCCCAACATTTTTTATAGCGACTTGTCGTAGAGAGTTTATTCGTTTCTTTATTTAAAAGAGAAAAAGAAACTAAATGGACTGACCGGCGCCGATTTTTGAATTAGGTCTTAGTTTTTTGTCAAATTGAGGATTTTTAGAAAACTTGAAAGGATTTTTCAGGTTTTAGAGATTGTTGGTTGCCTGGAAAACTAACAAAGACTTAATTAAGCAATGGGCGTCGGTCAATCCATGCAGTTAAGTGTCTAGTTTAAAATAAAACAAACCCGTACTCCTGTCCAGCTTGAAGTATATTAAAAAATCTTGCGAAAAACTTCAGGGCCTTGTCGGACCTTGATCTCTGGAAAACTCCTAAACCGTAAGACTTGGAGACAAAAACATTGTTTAATTCACGTAACGCACTAAACTTAACATTTATGGAAAGTTTCGTCAAGATCGGATGTACGGTGTCGGAGATAATTTCTGAGAGGGAGGCGGGCCTTAAGTACCGAGAGAGGGAAAAATAAACCGTGAGTTTCATTTTTGATGTATCTCTTTTGGTATTGATGCTAGAAAGTCAATTCAAACGCCATTCGAAAGAGCAGATAGCTTTGAACATTACTAATAATGTAAAACTTAAAAGAGTAATTGTGAGAAAAATGTGTCCCATTGTAGAAGTTGTCTCTTACATATTTCTCAAACGAAAGTTCATAGAAGTGTGGCATACGCCTCATTTTGAAAACATCTTTCTCTGCACGAATAAGTGTCTGAAAAAGTGTTTGGCTATTCAAGGAACGTCTAGACGATTTTTACATCTTCGATTATGAAAATGACATTTTCTCTAATCCTGAAAGGTAGGATCTATGTTTAAAAAATGCAGAATTGCAGAAGGAAAGGCCATAGAGAGAGAGCTAAGCGACGTCTTACTTAACTGTATATTGTGGTTTATTTTTCCCCATTTTAATAATATTTAATGATAGTTCAAACGTATCATGTAAACATACGATGATCTCTTTTTTTATTTCTAATTATCTCATAGAAAATTTTATCCAAATGTTTATTTCTATTTGATATTGTTCGATAAACATCGATTTTATACTAAATGAATATTCTATTTAATTTTTATCATTTTCAGATATGGAACCTCTTCTTAAAAAACAACGTATTACGAATATTAAATGCCAGCATATTTTAAGTAGTGATGATGATTCATGTCAATCTAATCATTGTGAAAATGATTCATCTCTATTATGTTCACATTGTAATCTTCAGTTGTGTTTTACACATCTTTCCAAACATAATCAACTTGTTCAACATGAATTTAAAATCTTAATAGATGAAGCAAATGAAATAAATTTAATAATTAATGAATTAGAACTTGTTGACAATCGTCAAGAATTATATGCTCAATTAGATCAATGGTTCGAAAGACAAAAAAAATTGTATGAAGAAAAACAAATAAAAATTAATGACGCCTATATTGAAATGTGTGAACAATTTGAACAACGAAAAAAACAATTTTCAAAACAAATATTAGATTATGTAACAGTGAAAAGAGAAGAAATTAAATCTAAAGAAGAATATCATACAATCTTAATGGGTGAGTTATTAAATAAAATTTACTAAATGTATTCTTATCAGTTAGAAATGAATATTTTATGTAGATGAATTAAAAAAAGATATTAAAAAATCAAAAATTAAATTTGATAAACAATTTGAACAATTAAAAGTGACATCATTAACGGCAAAAGTAACATTGACAATTCGAGATTTAACTCAAATTGATCAAATTACAATTAAAAAACCGGAAATTGAAATGAATTATGCCCAACAATTTCATGTTAATGATTTAGAACGTATTTTAAATACACCAGTACCCGATAAACAATTTCAAACAGAGAATTTGACAACAAAATTTCATCTTATGGGTGCATCAGAAGAATATTTATTGATTGCAACTGAAAAAAATGATAAATTGATTATGTTCAATCAAGAACAAAAAATTAATGAAGTCGAATGGAATTATGTTCAAGATGGATATATAAAAGGTATACATATCGAGTCGAAGTAGATTTGACTGGAGCTTTTTTGCAGACGAGTTGAACAAAAATCTTTTTTTTTGCAAGTTATTTATGAGCATAAGGACATGACTAATACAAAAATATCTCTGCTCAGGTCTTTTCCGTTATCGACATAGGAGACATTGTTTTCTAAAAATTGACTCTTATTTATTGCTCCGAAGGTAAGATTGGTGAAATTGATTACTTAGGCAGCTGTAACTTTATACTTAATTTCTCTGGTAGCTATAATTTTATAAAAACGTCTTCCACGAATGGAGAGAGCGCGCAAATTTTGGACTTTTTCCATTTTTAACAATGTGAGGCTTCCGATTTTTTCACGATTTCTACCAATGCAAACCAAGCTCGCACCTAGCAGCATGTCTCTATACTGTACTCAATCTACTTATGGTTATTTTACAAATAATGTCTCCTGTCTCGGTAACGGAAACGACCTGAGCAGAAATATTTTTGTAGTCATGTCCTTATGTTTATAAGTAACTTGCAAAAAAGATTTTTCTTCAACTCGTCTGCAAAAAAACTCCCGTCAAATCTGTTTTGATTCCATATGATACCAATGAATAATAGACAATAGTCTGATTTTATCGTTTTTCATTTCTCATGGTTTTATTTTTCTTCCTCGGTTTTAGGTCTTGAATGGTGTGATTATTTA
>CAJNOQ010002723.1:0-22917 GCA_905250885.1 Didymodactylos carnosus | reverse complement strand
CGGGTCTTAAAGGGCCCTCCGCCCAAATCCTTTTAGCCTTTTTGCCTACTCGAGGTCCTCTATCGAATGATGTATGAACGAACGAAATCGGAGCCGGACACCTGGGGCGGTTCCCTCGTCAGAAGAATTTTTAATCGTCTAAACTACTTCTTGTTTTTTTATTTAGTATGATTTGTATTCCATGTTTTATTATCGATTACATTCATTGATTAAACAACAATTAGTTAATGGAAACACTTTTCAAAGTCGAATTATTTATGTTCATTGTTTACATGTGTTTTGTGTACTCGTTAATACCATGCCGTTTTCAAATGAAGTAATATAATTTCTAAAACATATAATGCTTCTGTTCTATTATTTTTTTTTCTAGTTATCATCTCAACTTCCACAAGAATTTAATGAAATTCTCTATTATATCCTTATGGATGAATGTTTTCATATATCCTATCCATTATTACGAAATAGTATTATTAAAATAGCTGAACAAATTGATCCCGATAATTATCATGTTTATATTGAATCAGACAATGTTTGTCAATCTTTTACGAGTGCTTGTCAACTGTTATCACTGAATGAAAATGATACACAAGTATGTAATAGTCAAATAGAATCTTCTACGTACGTAAATAATGTATTATTATTTCTTTCGATATAGAATACAATGAAAATTATCAATTTGGCAGATGTCGCTTTACTTGGCATACCATATCATTATAATTTTACTGTTATTAAACGATTTATTAATGCTTGTTCTCGTTTGTAAGTATTGAATATTTACTTGTTAAATTATTCAATAAGAGATGGTTTTTTCCTACAGACATATGGAAAGTTCAATATATGATAAATCAAGTAAACAACATTCGATCGATATATTATTAAAATATATGAAACACGAACAACCTCAAATTCGTACATCAGTCTATCATTCATTAGCTATGCTTATAACAGTGAGTGAAAACTCTTATCATGTATTGATTAGTTGATTGTATTTGGACATTTTTACTTTTTAATTTCATAGAGTCGATTATCAATTGATGAAACAACAAAACCGAAAAAAAATTTAGCTTCAAATCATTTTAATTCAACAGCAGCAAATTATGATGAAACACAATTTTTAATTAATATTCGTCTATTAACCGATATTGTAATTAGTGGAATGAATGATTTAGCAACAAAGGTAAAATCAGATGTTTGTATTTTCTTCGTCTTTTCTCTACAATTTTGTATTATATTTTCACTTTACTTTGTGTTTGAAAAGATAGATCGATATAAATAAAATTATTTTTAATATAAATATTTTACGAACATATATTTATTCTCGTCTACAATCTATTGACTGCGTCTAGAACATCGTTACGAACTAAGAAAGACGACGAAATATTTTTTTCTACAATAACAGTGTACAACAATAAAAACTAATGTTATTATTACTTTTTTTTTAGGTATCCGATTATTCACGCTTAATTTTATTACATTTACTTCAATGTAAACTTCTTGTATCAAAAACATTCTGGAAAAATTTAATAACAATAATTGGATTAGTATTACCTCAACTACAGGTTCGTTGTTTCCATTATTCTCTTTTCTCTTTTTTGCATTAACTTTTGTTTTTCTTCGTTTCTAGTGTTATAGTAGTAAAATTGATCCACTTGGCCAATGTATCCTACATTTATCCTCAGATACTGATATTGAACAATCAATATTTACTTTAAATCAACGCCTTCAAGCCTCATTTAGATATTTATTTTCAAAAGATAAAGAGTACGATAGGATTATCCTTTATTTCTAACAAATTAGTTCTAGTCTATTCTATTTTATTTATTTTATTTTAGTGTAAGAAAGGCAGGTTATCGACAATGTGTGGGCTACTTGTTATATGGAACAAAAATTAGATTAGATGATTTTTATCAACTTTATTCGGCTGATAATGTATGTGATTTATTTATAAAACAATTTCCATCAAATTTAGATAATTCTATCGAATCAAAAGAATTAATTAATGTACGTCGTATTGAAATAAAATTTTTTCACATTTATATTGTAATAAAATATCTCTACACCTGACTCTTTATAGATTGAAAAATTTTTACGAGTATATACAATATTTTCATCAACTGATACAATTGATTCAAGTGTAAGAAAATCGGCACTCGATCAAATTTCTACAATATTGCAAGATCCTTCATTACATACATCATTTTTAACACATGGTGGTTTCGAAAAAATTCTTCAAGAACTTCAAAATAATTTAAAAAAAGATTCTATTATTTGTGAGGTAACAACAGTATGAAAAAAATATATCAATAAAAATATTCTAAAATATTATATGTATTTTTTAGAATGATTTTCATTCTACTATTACATCATGTGTCAAAATAATTCGTCTATTAACACAGTACAATCGTCAATTACAAAAAAAGTTTTCATATGATAATGATCTAATGAAATTATTGTTCAAAGGTAATCAATCTCATTTTTCTCCTCAATAAATAATTAAAATTATAATTTATTTAGTTGCCGTATGTTGTCATGATGATATTGAAATATGTTATAATATTGGTCATATATTGACATTATTACTATTTGATAAAACATTAAATTCGGATCAAGAAGTTTCCTCACAATCTTTTTCTGTAGATTTTTTAATGGCAAAATAGTAAGTAATTTATTTTCTTTTAAAATTATAATTGATACAAATTTAACATTTATGAACATTTTTTATTTAGTTTTCAATTTCCATTTCGTGTTCAACTCGATACGTCACTTTCATCATCAATAACAACAACAACTACAATAAAAAAACCTGATCCATTATGTGAACCAATTGTACAACAAAAATTTCGGTTTTTTTGGAATGTCTTATGGCATGGTTCAATTGATCAATTAGATAATGATATGGATACGAGTTCCTACTCAAAAGATATGCAAGTGGAGTAAGTTTTATTAACAAATTATTTTAACGTTGTTTTATTTTTTTTAATACAATAAATAATAAATAATTTTTATTTTTATCTAGTTTTGAATCGTCGATGATCTTAACTGAATCTGATCGAAAATGTTTTTCATTAACCTATCCTAGACGAACAATACGTTTACAATTATCATTACTTAGTGAAGCGGAAAATCATTCATCTGTAATTGAAACATTACAAGGATTAACTTGTCTACTATTATTATCAAATAATAATGTTCATTTAATTGAATACAATCAATTAGGAAATTTACTTGATCAGTATGTTTTATCTTTTATAATAATCATAGATATATTTGTTTTTTATTTATTTCTCACCTTGTCTGTTTCTTTTTTGAGTTATCTCAATATAGCTCCATCATCATCAAACGATGAAAAACTATTACAAACAATATTTGAAACACTTGAAATTATTTCAGTATGCTTTTTAAATTCATCAACGGCACATACTGATTATTTTGATTGGATAAAACATGTTTTATTGAATCCATCAGTATCAATATTAGATTTAAATAGAGATTTGTGTGATACAAGACAGACAAAACGGTAGTATTTAGTTGATTATAGAAATGATTTACTCTTATTATTGTATTTTATAGGGATTTGTTGAAAAAATTCTTTCGTTTTTTATCAGTATATTATACTCATTCAACTGTTACATCAGAATGTTTTACTGACAAATTATTCAATAATATTTTAAATTATGTTAAACAAACAAATCATACATTTTCAAAATTAGCACTTATATTAGGAGCCATTGACGTTTTACAACAAATAACAAACAAGTATAATAATTTTCAAAATAAAGTCTACATTTATTTTTATTTCTATGATTCTTTTAAATAGAGATAAATGGTGGCTTATATTCGATAATGACCAACTATATACAATAGCAAATTTGTTAATTGATGTATGTTAACGCAGAAGAATGTCAGAATATAGAATTATACTATAAACGTCGATTTTGCTGTTAATCTTCAGAAAAACTTTTCTCTTTAGATATATTGATGCATTTAATCTTTTCAATTTTGCTTAATGAGATTTTTTCTATACAACTGTATACAGCCTCCTACCATCGTCTAAATTTCTTCACTCCATCTTTTTTATTTTTTCAAACGTTTCTATGTTTATCCCGTCGAACTCTTTAACCTCTTCAATCTTTTCATACCATCATACATTCAGTCTGGTAAATCTAATGGCAAAAGTTTATCAGCGCAGACCTTGGGTCTAAAGTGTAACTTCTCTATTTAAACGTGATGGACTAAGGTGAGATTGGATCCGCAAGTGCTAAGGAGACGGAGGGTATGGGATGGGTAAAATTCTTCATATTTTTTTAGCAATTTCTCCCTTTACAAACTTTCACTTCATGTTCTTCCTCTTTCAGAGGAAGTCAGGGGAGCAGTTGCACAAAACACTCATCACAGCTATTCACAACAAAAAGTTACATAAATGCTTCATGGATGATCCTACCAATAATGAAACCATGATGAACTTTAAAGGATGAAATGATAAAAGGATTGAAGCGATGAAAATCTAGAAGAGTAACTAGCGTTACAAACAGTCGCTTATTACCTTGCCATATTAAGACAAAATTGGCGTTATGATATTTTACTATATTCTGACATCTCTATTAATGGATGATAAACTTGATAGATATTAGATATTTATCTTTTTTTTAGCTTATTTGTTCCTTTCATGAGGGACGAAAAGAAGCATCATCTGCTTTTATGGCACATGCTGTTACACGAACAACATGTCAAACATTACTAAATGTATTAATTGCTATGAAACATCTAGCATCGGTGTCTAATCGAAAAGAGTTAACTAATGAATCGGTATGTTGCTTATCACAATTTAAATTCTAGAAAATAAATTATCACATCATTTTTTGAAGATGAAAAGAATTATTATTAACAAAACTTACATATGTGCCGTCTTTTTTATTCTAGTCTAGTTTGAATAATTGGCTACAAAGTTTAACATCTTTAAAATGGTTAAAGCCATTATGGAAATATGATGATATTCAAGTTCGAACAACATCGTATGCATTATTAGCCAGTATTATTAGTCAACCGAGTGGACGAACAATTTTATTTTCAAATGACATTAGAGGTGATACCGATGAAGAAGAACGCCTATTATACATGTTATTCAATATTTTATTAGACAAATATGAATGTAGCTATGTTAAAGAACAGGTAAATAAGTTCTACTATTTGCATACACATTAAAATTAGTTTTGTTTTTTAAACAGATTTGTAACGTCTTGATTAGTATTACCGATTCTATGATCATAGATGAATCAACAATGACCAACGTAAGTCGGAAGAAAGAAAACAATTGAAATCTACTAATAATTAAAATTATCCTTTTTTTTTTTAAATTTTTAGAACAACAATGTAACAGTTGCAGAATTATTATGCGTAATCAATGAAATAGAATTTTTTACAAAAATTGGCTCAATTATAATGTCAAATTTTTATCCATTTATTACATTGAATATAAATGATTTACGTATTAAAAATTCACAAGAAGATAAACAAATAGAAAATGATAATATATTTTCATCCGAATCACTTACATCTCCCATGTTACTTGGTAATATTTGTTCATTATTATATAATTTAACGATGCTTTCATCAACAGAATTTACAATTATTAATAAGAATGAAAAGCGTACAATTAATTTTGCTCGAGTATTAATAACGTAAGTTAATTTGTTCGTTTTTATGTATACTTTTATAAAAACAACAAAAATTTATTAATATTCTATTTAAAATTAGATTTTTGGATGTTAGACCGTTGAGTTCAAATGATCAACAGATAATTAGTGATAATGAATATCAATCATATGTAGATGAAATGTTTTATATGTATTCGGCAATAGCAAATTTTTTATGTTTAATCTATGATATAGATTCAACAAAATCTGTCCACAATTATGATTATATTACCGTTGATATACTTACACAAATTGTTTCTTTACTAGGATATACAAATGAAAAAGGTTTGTACAGACAATTCGATCTTACTAAATTCATTTGTTTGTCTGAGAGACATTTGAACATGTCTGATTTCGTGTACAATATTTCAATTAAATAATATTTTTTTTTCCTCAATTGTAGAAAATTATAATCCATTAAAATATTTTTGGCAAACAAAAATAAATGTATCTCAATTATTAACCAATATTCTTCTTTATTGTTCAACAAATTTACGTCATTTAACAATCTATGTATTAACTAAATATGCAACAAGTCTCTTTGGTATATATCTCCAATTTCTAAATATTCATCATTTAATTGTTTATGTCTCATTTACAGAAATTATCTCACTATCAAATGTATCATCACCATCGTCAAATACAACAATATCTTCTATTTTACATTTATTAGCATTATGTATTGCACAGTCAGTCGGAGATGAACAAAAACAATTATGGATAGATTATTTTGATAAAACTAATATACAAACCATAAGTAAGAATTATATTGTTTAGTTTTTACTATTCATTTATATTCTATGTATTAACAGGCAATGGAACAAACATTTTTAATCAATTATTAACAATTTATGAAAGTTTATTAAATATAGAATCAACTGATACGTATAAACTGATCGTATCAAACATGTTAAAATCACTTTTACACATTAGTCAAACGGCTAAACAAGAAGCAATTAAAAGTAAAAATAAAAGAAAAAAATTTCACATTTTTTTTTCTTTACTTTTCAAATATATATTGTATTTTCTTATAGACGGTTTCATTGAATCACAAATGGATCATTTAAAACGTGTTCAAACAAAATTAACATTATACTCATTACAAACGGATAAATGTGTTGGCAAAGTAAATAGTTTTTTTGTTTTGATTAGATAGATATGCATAGTTATAGCATTTGCTTTACTACGTTTAGGATGATGTTCTTATCGATGAATGCATACAAGTACTCACAATCTTAAATAACATGGCATACGATTGTACGGCGGCAAAAGTAAGACTCTTTGCCGGCGACAAAATTCTTTTATGTTAAGAGACGAAAGTCTAGTAGAGAGAATTATAGTCAGAGAGTAGAACAATAACGAATAAAGAAAATATCCTAGTAAATGTACTTGTATAGTAGTATTTGCCCAGATATTCTCGCATTTTTTGTTCAATGTTTCTGAGATTTTTCGCAATTAAATCAATTACTTGGATTAGTTTATCTTCTTGTCAAGTACTTGCTAAGTACTACCAAAAATTCATGAGTAAATAAGTACCCGCTCCTAAATGTATTCAATGATGTGTAAACTGTTATGAATATCATTGTTTTGTAACAAAAAACTTTATTATTATTGAGCGAACTCTCAATACGAATCTCTCATCACTATCAGGCCACGAAATATGAGGCGAATGTACAGTTATGACTACAAACTGACTATGAATTTTAGACTATATTGTTTACTGTTTTGTTCTTTTCTTTTCTATTTTATTATTTTTTTCTGAATATATAAAGGATGCATTAGAAACGAATGGAATACATCATGCGACGAGAGAATCTTTATACACACAATATTTACAAAAAAGTCATTTAATAACACGAAACAGCCACTTTGAATATTTAGTTAATCAGGTACTCATTTAAAGTAAAGATTATTTCAATTGGTACATATTCTTATGTTCAAAAGAATCATATGATGAACGTATGAATAAAATAAAAAAAGAACAAAACAGTAAACACTCTTACAATACGTATGATAAACAGTATAGTCTAAAATTCGTAATTGCTTCATAGTTTTAGATTTACGCACCTTATATTTCGTAATCTGATTAAATAGTGTTTTTTAATATAAAATAACGTTATTCATATCGATTCTATATTTTTTTATTTGTAAAACTTGTAACTGTTTGATTTTCTAGGAAGTGCTTGCTACAAGTGGTTTAATATCATATATTCATCAAATATGGTGTTGGGCAGTTGTTGATGTGCAATTGTTAAACGCCATTTTGCTTGTGTTGGCTACAATCACGGCAAAAAATCGAAAAGGTAGAACTATGATGGTCTTACTTTTGGCAAACTTTTAACCATTAAATTTCTCTATTAGGTTGTGTCAGTGTATGTGCCACATTTTTACCGTCAACAACCGCATTAACCATACAATCAGCCGATCAACAACGTACATTATCAAATTTATTATCGTATGTACTAAAATTAATTACTAAACAATTATCAAGACAAATTTCTCTGGATACTGCTTTTGATCTTATTCAAAATTGTTGTATTGAAATTGAAGGAAGAAGTATTTTATATAAATCAAATTTTTTACAAAGTTTTGTTAATCATTTTGAACGTTTAACAAAAGAGCCAAATAAATATGATAAACGATGGTTGGATATTTTAATTAATGTTTCTTTCTTTGCTGACGGACAAACGGCTCTCTTGAAACATGCAAGTAAGATATCATTTGAATTAAGTGCGAATCACTCATATACTAACTTATTTTTTGTTTCTCAGATATATTCAATATTTTAATACGATTGGCACAATCATCTCCAATTTCTAATCAACGACAAACATTATTAATTTTACGTAATTTAGCATTTTCACCGAATCATAAAGCTAGACTATTGGGGGAATGTAAGTAAAAATTGAAATTGTTTTTTGTCTAATATTTCATGATAGTTTTTCTTTTATTTAAAGCAAAATATATTCCAACATTAATGGCACATTTCTTTTCAAAAATGTCAGATATGTCGTATACAGCCTTAACAGCTGTATGGGCACTTATTGTTGATTCTCAAAAGGTATTTGAATATCTATATATCTTATTGGTCAATATTTTGAGCTTTTTTTTTGCTTTTTTTTGTTGAATAGGCTAAAGTAGCAATAAGAAGTACAAATATTCTACCAATGTTATTTGAATTGAAAACAAACGTAAGAAATCATGATAATCTACTATGTTATCATGCCGTCTCAAACGTTATTCAATTATTAACAGAAGATTAGATTTTATCTCAACTTTTATATCTATTTGTGTACACAATCTTTTAAAAAAAGTTTTTTTTGTTTTTTTGTATGTTTTGTGAATTTTTTATACTACGGTAGTATAACTGCAATTTCTTTGTATTATTAATAGATGATATATTTTGTAAATGAACAATGGTCCTCTCAATTTATTTTATAAACAATAATTACTAGATTATAGACAACAGTTTACGCCTGTCAAATGATGATTAAATGATCTAAACATCGTTTGTAAATCCACAGTACTCTAATTGTAAATCTTATAATGTCAATATAACAGCTGCATACAAAAAATATACCTTCGTTTACATAGCATATTTTGTAGAGAAAAACATTCTTAATTATAAGTATTTTCAAGACTATCTTCTGACGTATTTGGATAAGGTATAAAAGAGTTTGTTGTTGCAATATTTGTTTTAAAATTTACCAAACTATTTTGATTTGTTGAATGATGATGATATTGTATGGGATTTGTCTCCTTGCAAGTATAGTCACTTGAATTATGAATGACATCTGTCATTGTTTGATCCGATGAATAAATCGATGAAATTAATTCATTTTTATTGTTATTTCTTATTGGCATTTTAAAATGTTTATTCGTTTCTTGATGACAATGAGATGTTAATAATTTACCAGATTTATCTTTCTTATTGTGTATTGTACAAATACAATTACAATCAATATTTGTTGTTTTATATTTTTCATTTTCTATTTGTTGACTGTTACACTTTCGTATGCTTATTGGTGTTGAACAATCTAGAAGTGTTGATAACGTTTGAAGAAGGTCATTGAACTTTAAGTTTAAATTTTTTACTCTTCCTATGATTTATTTATAATTTAAGAGTAAAAAGATTTAAACTTAAAATCTAGAAGTGGTATTAATTTATCCATGATTGTATATAACGGTCAGTGATTATGTAGAACTTTATCGATATATAAAATTTTCGACTGTGAAGTAGTTTCATAATTATAAGTGTTTAAAATATGGAATGAAAACAATAATCTAAGATAATTATGCATAGCAATACTATTTTCTGCTATTACAGGATAAAATCTTTTGTAACTGATATAAAAAAAAATAGATCTACGATTAGAAAAATAATTCAACCCTATCACGTTTTCTAAATTGCTAATTTTACTAATTCACAAAACTTATTTTAAGTAAGTTTCTCGGTATTTGAGTCAATGAAAGTTCAAACTATGTAGAAATTACAGGATAATTTTTTTTCTCGATATCTATAGAAATGCGGTAAAAACCGATCGATATTTTTATTCAACCGACATCGGATAGAACCATTTGTATCGATCGATGTCTCATTGATAAGTTTTGATTTGAGCAATTATAATTAATGAAATACATTCAACATTTTGACAATGGTAAGCATATCGATGATATTTAGAAAAAATCTATACTGACGTTCGCATTTTGGATATATCAAGTGAAAAAGATTTTTGTTAATTTTAAAATTTCATACCTTTAGAGTAAATAACATCTGTCAATTTTTCGTTTGCTTCTTCTTCATCGTCTGATAAACACAGCGATGAATAACATCGATCTGTTTGATTATATAATCGCTGATGGCAACGATTTAATAGAAAATAACATGCAAATAACGCTATTGCTAATAGAATAAGTCCGATGATAATGACTATAAGAATCAATGTAATCACAAATGTTGTTTTGTCATAAATGTAAACTTTAATCGCATGATTATGATCTGTTGTTGGTTTTAAATTAGTTATATATTGTATGCTACTGTTAGAATAGAAATAGTACAACAATTATCGTCCACTGGAAATAGCTATCAAAAAAAGATGTTTTCAATGTTCATTTACATGGTGTTTAATCAAATTCAAAGTGATCCAAAAGTCCGCATGATATTCGGATAATGAATACTTGCCCTTTTTTCGTCGAATTCGGTACTATATCAGCCATATTTGCAACAAAGGTCCATTGAAGATTATTAAAATGATAATTATCACGCAGTTCATTTCTTTTTGTCGTTTTCTCAAAGTTTGTAGTTATCATGCTTGCTGTAAATCGCATAGAAAATATGATGACATAAATTAAATTGAACATAAGATATGTCGAACATTTACGTTCAGAAAAAAAAGTCTAAAGATCGTTAGTATATGTTATCCGACAGTCTCTTGCGACGATAGCGAAACGCCGATTTTTTCAACTTTACACTTTTTTTGTTACTTAACAACAGTAATAGCTAATCTAATTGCACTGCAGCACACATGTACAACTGAGAAAAGTGTATCACGTATTGACAGCTAGACATTAATTTCGGGAGTCTTATGATAGAGGGAAGAGATAAAGCCTTCAAACTGTATCCGACCATTATTGCACACGAACAATTTATATGAACTATAGTTGTCTATTCTATCATCAAGCCAACAAAGTACAACATACACTAGGAAGGGGAATAAAGATACTAACAAGTATTCATTTACGTTCATCAGCTTGGTTAATTCCTCCAATATGAACTCTAATCCTTACATTAGATAATAATAAAATAAACCCTAGTAAAAGTTTTTGTAAGTTTAAGAAATGAATGTTACAACCCGAGTCAACTTTCTTGCCCTTATCACTCTATGAGTCGCGATAAAATAGTCGCAACAGGTGCCCGTAACGCGATCGCAGTTTTGTTGCTGTCCAAGAATGATCGGGCTAAATCCGTGATTGCGATTCATTCGCTATTGTCATCATAAAGAAATCATGGTGTCATAGCACGATCATATTCCATTCGCGAAGTCATAGTACGATCTTAGAATATTGGCTATTGTCGTGTCACGACTCTCATTTGCACGACCCACGTCTCGATTACTGTGCTCTCGCGGTATTTAATAGTTGCTTCATCAAATGCTTGAGCCTCGAATGTCTGCAAAGCCATTCTGTATGAGTGTGATTATTTCGTTTTTTTTCTTTAATTTTAAGATTTTATACTTATGAAACGATATAAGTAGTGGAGTTTGTATGACGAGTGCCGACTCCGCTAATTTCCTCTTTATTTAGTTTGTACACAGTTTTGAAGAAGTTTAGGAGAAAATTACCAGGAGCAGAATGAGATGCTAAATAAACAACAAAGTAGAGAAAATTAGCGGAGTTGGCACCCGTCATACAAACTCCACTACTTAGGTCGTTTCATAAGTATAAAATCTTAAAATTAAAGAAAAAAACGAATAACCACACTAATACAGAATGGCTTTACAGATATCAGAGGCTCAAAGATCAGATGAAGCAGCAAGAAAACTGAGGAGCAGCGTAACTTTTTCTAGCATCCCATTTATGCATCATGATTTACTCGCCCTTTTTTTCGAGAATATTATACATCCAAGACAGCACGTAGCAATTTTCATAGTTGGTCTTTACCTTGAGCTATCTTTAATTTTTGAGTTTTTGTGAATTTGTGAAAAATGTTTTAAAAATATTTCAATCTCAGATTTCTCTAAGTTTTTCTGCTGTATATTTCCCAACTTTGATTCGATATGTAACTAGAGTTTGATCTCAAAACAAAAGTGAGTCTAAAGTTAACGTCTTTTTGTTCATCTGCGTGTTGTTGCCGTATATGAAGAGAATATTCAAGCGTGAACTTTCAGAGAATATATCTCCGTGGACATTATCGCTAGGATCAGTTCGTTGCTGCAGCCAATCTAGCATCCTACAAGTGAGGCGGAATGACTTGCGACCCGATCCTCTGTGTATCAATCAGGACCGAACTGATCGTCGCTACATCCTGAAAGTCATCAACGGCAAAGCGAGTTTACACCGAGGATTAGAGTCCTGCGTTAACAAAAAAATTCCATTACCTTACTATTGCCATTATCATGATAATGGTAATGGTAAAAAAAGGATTTTAATTCCTAGTAATAGATGGTAAATGCTAACAAAAATTTAAATTCATGGTAACGGTAATGGTAGTGATAACGGATAGTTTTCAGATTCCAGTTCATAATCATACCATCTCTTTATTATAACTTTATTATAAATGGTATCGTATATCACTTTAGTGTATCTAATACAGTCCAACGTTATATAACGTTCAGGCTAGTCCATGATCCTATATATTCTTTATTTTGTAGCTTATGCACGTGTTTATATTTTTTTCTGTGGGAATATTTTCTATTACCCTGGGAATTCCATTACCATTACCACGGTAGTGGTAGAGGTAATGATAAAACATTCATAATGATGGTAATGGTAATGGTAAAAAAAAATTATATCGATGGTAATGGTATGGTAAATGGTATGGTAAATGGTAACGAAAAAGTCATGGTAATAGGACTCTGCCGAGGATACTCACATTGTGATGACATGAACCTTTTACGTGCATTTTCACTTTGGGATCTATGCGGGCTTTCCGGTTATTCTTAGGGATGGGAGGAGCTAAAAAATTTTGCTTCGCAGAAAGTAACTGGCGAAAAAATGTTTTCGAAAGTTTTAGCACAAAATTCCAAAATTTTTGTTAGAGAGCGGCCAGCACCCCCTGATCGGAAACCCTGAATCTGCGCACAGACAACATTTTCAATAGAGCCTATACCAAGGGGGAAAAAGCGCACTCCGCCACTCCAGCCACTCCGCGGAGTAAACCGCACTCCATAGCACTCCGGCACTCCGTACAATGGTCCGGAGTGGCGAAGTGCGTTGTTTTCTTTTAAAATAAAATAATGATATTTCTCTCAGTATTGTTCCCCCAAAACGGAACAATCCGATTCCCGAAACAGAACAGTTATGTTCCTAGAACAGAACAATCCGGTACTTTCCTTGAGGGAATTTCCCAGATAACGGGACAATTGTGTTCTGTTCTGTGAATTCTTTTCCCACAGACAGAACGTCTTTGTTCTGCTTGTAGGAACAGAGATTTCTGGAACAGTTCAGTTCAATAAAATTTCTGAAGCCCGCGGTACTCCAACCCACTCCGAGTCACTCCAAGCCGCTCCGGGCACTCCGGCACTCCACAGAGTGGCGGAGTGCGCTTTTCCCCCCTTGGCCTATACACAAGTAAAGTCTTTATATATAGTACATTTTCAGAGAATGATGACCCTATTTCGCTTCTTAAAAGTGTCTGAGAGGAATAGTTTAACTTTGTCAGTAACCAAAATGTCCTCTGTCGGCTCGGATGCTCACTAAAATTACTGTGTATTTATCGGTCCTGTTGTGTTGATTATTTTCTTCTGATTATATTATTTTCTTTGAAAAACAAAAAGCAATGGATCAACTGCACGAATATGGGACGTAAAAAAGCTCTTCATACTGTATTAAAAACAGAAGAAAGATGTATATATTTCTTACTAAAACAGTTAACTAAAGCAAAAACTTAAATTATTTCTGAATTAATCTTCACTTTAATTTCTACCTTATCATTAATTTACTTACATCACGAGCTACGCTAAGACTCATAAAATTCTCTTTTCGAATAGTGAAACATAGTGGATAGAGACGCTAATTTCCGATTTAGTTCTCTTATCGCAAGTCACAATAGCAAGTCATGACGTGACTTTAACACTCAAACGCGATGTCTATAAGCAAAAATTGTCGCGATGCAATAGCAAATAGGAATCTTTTGAAAAGTAAGAATCTATCGCGATCGCTTCAAAACGTCGATACTGTAAACGATCCAATCTTAACTCAAGAAAAAGGTGTGATCGCGGCACGATATCAAAGCGTAACTAAAAGAATTATCCTACCGCGAGTAGTCACGACGCGACTTCGCGATTCCCGTAAGAAAAATTGTCACATCACGATCGCGAATTCCAAATGTTTCGAAAAATAAGAGTTGATCACGATTGCTCCACAACAATAGCGAATTTTTAGCGATAGCAGCGCGACTTCTGTAGCGGATCATCTGAGCTTATTCACCAATAACTCGATCATAAAGCGGGAAAAAGCAGTAGTACTTTTGGGAGTAAAATTAACGTCTAATCTGTTATGGAATGAGCATGTTAGAGACGTAATCTTCGGAGGTAGAAGACGCTTAGGTGCAATGTTTAGAACAGTCCGGGAGTCTCCGCCGGAGATTCTCCGGTAAAGATCCGTTTAGCAATTTTTAAAGCATGTATGTTGAGTAGGCTAGACTACACTAGTGTAGTTTAGGATAGTAAATGGTATAAAGCAGATTTAGATCAAATTAACTGCTGTATGGGCTCTATAAAATTTGATGATTCGGTAACCTCTCTGATCACCAAACTAAAGCTGCCAGATTTATCTACGCGGAGAAAATATTTTCGGTTATTCCGTTTTTTCTCTCATCTAAAAATTTTCTCTCATCTCTCTCCGTTTTCAAGTCAACTTTTATAAACCATTAGCAGTCAAAAGACCAGACTGTTTGAATAGTAACCGTCAGAATAGTATGCAGGTTGAGACACCGACAGCAGGCGTTGGGGAGTCCGAGTCCGGACTAAAAGCTTTTTTGGCGGACTCGGACTTGAGTTTTTGTATTTCGAGACCGATCTATTCAACTTTTAACACAAATGAACAGAGAAAAACGAAAAGCGAAATAACAACACCTTCTGTTTCACAAGAAATTGAAAAGTTTGTTCGGGAGACGGACATGCACAGTTGTCCAGTGCCAATTACTTTGCGATGCAAAGTAACCTTATTTTCGAAAAATCAAATATCTATCCAGGGCTTAGTAAATTAAAAAAAAGAAATAAACCACCTTCGTCAATAAAGAATCTAAACCGGAATCGAAATGAACTTGGGAGTCGAACTCGGCTAGAATTTTTAAGGACTCGGCTCGAACTCGAACTCGGTACCCCCTCGGACTCGCCCATGCCTGACCGACAGTATCGAAAGAACATGTTGCTTCTTTTTTCTACCGTTTTTTGACCGGAATTCCCTGCCACATACTGTTGCATCTTGTCAAACAGTTACTACTTTCAAACGAGCATTACGCGCTCGCCTATCCATATAAGTGTGTTGTTTTTTGTTGTTGCTTTTTCTTCTGTACTCTCTTCTCGCGGTTGTTCTCTTTTCCGCTTGGTGACAATGTATTTACATGCCTTTGGTTTTTTTGTGCTTTTCTTGTTACGAGGTGTTTTCTTGGGCATAAATGAACTTTCGAGTCCAAGTTCAAGAGTTAAGCGAATGTCACACGGTCGGGTAGCGAGACTCCGCGTACGTGTCGCGAATGAAGCAAGAAAGTCGACTTGGATAGATCTTAGATTCTTGGAATTTGCACTCAATATCTTAGCCAAGATCTTGTGAATTGAACCAGAATGTTTCAAAGTACTGTGAAGAAAGTTTTTTACATTTGCTTCTTGTATGACAGCCATACCTATTAGATACACAACCCTATGTGGTCATAGGTTCATCTTTGAACAGCTATGTTCAACAAGAGAAAAATTTTGAAGTTATCGCCAAAGTCTAGAAATGTCTAAGTCTCTTACCAGTGTCGTACAAGATTCTTATCGGAATCTTATCAGTTTCTTATATAAGATTGTTTAAGATTTCCCATCGACAGCCGTAAGTGTCTTATAAGAGGATTTTCATAAGAGGTTCGTAAGGAATTCATACGAAGTACCAAAAATTCTTATGAAGTTTTCCAGTCAATAGAACCAACTTAATCATAACAGAAATCACCAAAACCAACTCATAAGTTGTCTTCTAGTAAACAAGAATAACATAAGAATTTTGGGTACTTCTTATGAATTTCTTACGAACCTCTTATGAAAATCTTATAAAATTCTTATAAGACACTTACGACTGCCGATGGGAAATCTTAAACAATCTTAGATAAGAAACTGATAAGATTTCGAGAAGAATCTTATCAGTTTTATCTGAAAAATTCTCTCTAGGGTGTGAGTATGAACATTTTCATAATTATATGGAAGTAAGAGTGTGACGCAACGCCGTAAATCAAGAGTTATAAAGATCGTGGGTTCTTGAAATTTGGTTAAAAAATTAAAAACCGTCCTAATATCAGTTTTCTACAAGATACGAATCGACCTCCGAAACAGCAAAAAATACTTTTAAATATTTTCTTTCGCTTTTTTGTATGCTGTCAAATGATACACTGTAAAAAGAATAAATGCCCGGGGGCCAGAAGTACTCCATTCATCTTCCAAAAAAAGTGCCCCGGAGTGCACTGCAGTTTATAGTGTACTCCAATCGTATGAAACGCAGAAACTTCCATGGCACTGTCACATTACTATGAATTTAATGACAACAACTAGCGTTCTCTATTTGTTCTTCTTAAATCTTCCATTGGTGATCCATTATCTACCAAAACAATATACTCGAAAATTTTAATTTATATATCTACATTCAGTTTTCTGTCTGCCCAAAAAAAATGTGGTTTGTATGCTCTTTGATCTTAAAGAAATGTAGCCTCTGAGAGCCGAACTGTAAATGCATGCTTATAGACGTGTATAAATTAATTGTTTTGAATGAACTCTCGATTTTATACTATTAAATCATGTTTGAAATGTATGAAAGTTTTCTCCCAGAAGGTAAAAAGCTCCATGAATTAGTTATCGGTGATGAAGACATATTTTAAGTGAGAGATTTTAATATTGAGAATTGCATCATATTTTCATTTAAACAGCAAGAAGCTTCGAAAGCGCGCAGAAAAATGTTTAAAATTGTCTCTCAATATTAAAAATTTTCAAAAAAATACTGTTATACAAAAATAATTAAGTGTGAGATTTTGCTATGTCTTTGAGAATAAGAAATTAATTATTGTATTATAAAAAAATGCTATTCAAACAGATGTTTTTATTATGACCAATAACTGTATTTTTCTTTACGTATTCGATTAGGGCGTTTGTTCTAAAATATTCTCACTGTAAACAAGAGTAATAACGGATGGCGCATAATAAACGGGACACTTTTGTTCTTTATGTTTAAGCCACTTCCGAATGATCTAAAAATCTGGTTCTAGTCTCATTCGATAGAGACTTGAATTCTCTACAGAACCTGTTTTTTGAATCTCTGATAGCATTTTTTTCGTTTTAGCACCACTCAAAATACTGAATAGTGCTAAATTCTCGAACTGCGACACACTGAAAATAGAAAAATATTTGCCTTGATCCCAGAATAGATTTCATAAGAATTTTGAAAATATCAGAAGATTCACCGGAAAATTCTGTATCTTCTCACACATTCTTCGAAATTCTGCGGTTAACTCTTCTACGAAAATTTCTGTTTGCAAAAAGATGATAAATCTAAAAAAATCTAACTTTTGAATCTATTTTTGCTTATAAAAGCAGTAAAACGTTATGAATACAGGATTTTAGCCTTGTTATCTTATACAGAATTAATTTCTGCATCTTTTGATATGTAAACAAAGTTTCTTAATTGAAACCATTAATTACAAAATTAATTTAATTTGGAAAAGTTTGAAAAGCCGGTTGAGAACTAGTTAGGAGTCCAGCTGACGTAGCGAAAACATTGTATGAAGTTATAAGTGAGTGAGATCGATAGAGCACAAAATTCTCTATCTTTCTACCTAGAAAAAGTAACTTTTGAACCTCAGACAATGGGCGAAGAATCTCAAAAAAGCACATGACAAAAGCACGTCGCAGTTCGAGAATTTAGCACTATTCAGTATTTTGAGTGGTGCTAAAACGAAAAAAATGCTATCAGAGATTCAAAAAACAGGTTCTGTAGAGAATTAAAGTCTCTATCGAATGAGACTAGAACCAGATTTTTAGATCATTCGGAAGTGGCTTAAACATAAAGAACAAAAGTATCCCGTTTATTATGCGCCACCCGTTACAGTTAGTTTAGTTTGTGATTAACTACACTTTAGAAGTGTTGGAATCAACATCTCGAGCACTCTCAAAATTAATGTACTTAGAACAATTGTTAAAAATCTTTCTGTTTTGGACAAATGAGTCTATTGTTTTATCCTTCTCATCGACATATCTAACTTAGCATCGACGCATTTCGACGTTTTTCTTCTAATAGCAGGAGGCTGTTTCGCTAATATTTATTCTGCTGAACTATCTATATTCATATCCCATCTGTGCGCATATATCAAAAACAAAGAAACATGATAAAGCACATTTTTTTCTTTGATATTTTATTTTATCTTCATTATTTTCTTTATACTCAAAAATCATATGATGAATATATCGTACATCCCGTAGCTAGAGTAAGTTTCAGAATACTGTTTCTCTCTGCTGCTTTTGTAGTTTATTGGATAAAATGACATTGAGATAATTTATTGTTTCGGTTGAAAAAGTACACAGCATATTTAGCCCCACAATTTATTTTATACTTTGTCACGTTCTAATAATTGTATGTATGAGTGTGTTTGTCTTTTTATTCAAGTGTTTAAAGTTGTGAGAATGTCTCTTTTTTAAGTTATTTCCTCGCACGGTATATAGTTTATTTAAATGTGTAACTGATCATTTTTTTTCATGGAGGAAAGATAATGTTTGATAGATACATAAATAGCACTCAAAATTGGAGAGACAATTTCTTCAAACAAGTTCAGTGCTTTTAGAACTGTAGTAAATTGTTGAAAGTCAACAGTTTTAGAATTGTTATTTTTATGTCGTGTAATAGATGAATCAAATCCTTCTCCTTTTATATGAATGTCAAATTACATCTAACATTTGTAAAGAAGGCAAAAAAAACTCTTCTTTTTTTTTTTGATTTTTATATAAAATACTAAAATGTATGATTGATATTAATATTCTAATTGAAGTTTTTTGATTACTTTAGGATATGTTACTTATCGTACCAATGAAAATATACGTTTAACCGGCTCGTTAAACGAAAATACACGTTCTTTCATTGTTAAATACACTGACATTGTGGATAGAATTTCAACGTTTTAATCATGAGTTTCTACTTTTTTTATCACTCTTATTGATCAATATGTGATAAAATTGTGTATAAAACAAAAGTTTGTGTTACTCTATGATTTTATTAGAATTTTAACGAGTATTTCTTTCTGTATTGTTGATAATATATATATATACGTATAAAGAATATAAAACACAATGAACGATGAACAGCAGCTTTTGTGGACACTTTGTTACAAAAAGAAGCAAAAAAGGATAAGTTTTGATTAGAATTTACTATCGCATCGATATCATTGTTCAAATACACAATTCTTGAGTTATTGCCATCTCGATCAGTATCAGTTTATATCATCCTAAAAGTACGTTTTAAAACCATTTGAAAAAGTACAATTATACGAATGTTATACTTGTCTTTCAGTAGAGCGAAACGACAAGAAAATCATGAATCATGAATTACGTTGAAAAATAGATGGAAATTCGAACACTGAGATCAATTCTTTAAATCATCTATAAGAGTAGAACATTTGATTTTTTTTTATAAAGAAATTGTTTTGATATGTAAACCACATATCATTATAAATTTTGTGATAGATGTTTCAATATTACCCTAAAATAGTGTCCTTGTTGAGTTTATAATCTTTTCGTTCTTTGCCTACATATGTTTGTATTCAAATACGTGTGCTTTTGAATAATATGTGATCGATATTATTTTCTTTTCTATTACATATTTTCGAATGACAGATGAGCTCATAGTGCACGTCCGAGATTGTTTGCTTTAATTCACTTACATATTTGTATTATACATCTCTCTTCTTTCTTTTTTTTTTCTTTTTCTTTTTCCGTTCAATGTATAATATAAACTTGGATGTCTATTTTGACACTTCTCATCATCTGTTGATTTATTTTATATCAGTATTCATCTTCTTTACTTTGAAAAATTACAGATCTAATATTTTGGTTTGTACTTTTTAGGATGAAACGTTTTGTTTATAACGAGAGTTTTATAATTTTTATTTTTTTAATATAAAATGTTGAATGTTG
Source organism: Didymodactylos carnosus (assembly GCA_905250885.1). Classification (NCBI taxonomy): domain Eukaryota; kingdom Metazoa; phylum Rotifera; class Eurotatoria; order Philodinida; family Philodinidae; genus Didymodactylos; species Didymodactylos carnosus. The sequence goes on along the minus strand of CAJNOQ010002723.1, from coordinate 2,141 downwards.
ATTCGCTTTGAATAAGATTTAGTTTTGTTTTTTATAAGATTAACTTGAACAGTTTTTCAAAAAACTTTTATGCTATTTATTCTCATGATTTTTGACCTGGGTATATTCACTGAGCCCCTGAAAGATGATGTGAAAGAAAAAAGTAAAAATTTGAATGATAAAAAAAATAATAATAAATATTTGTCATGTCAACTTTTTCTGTCATCATCTTGAGTCATTATAATATGGCCATGGGTGTTGTATAAATACTATTAGGTAATAACGAAGTAATTTACGAAAAAAATAAATAAAAATAATTATGGTCACTTTTATTGTTTTTGATTTTGAATTTTGTTCTATGTAGTTTTCGTTTGAGAAAAAAGAAAAGTGTATTTTTAATACACGTGAGAGTGAGTCGCGCTTTTATCTGACAACAAGTTAGTAAAAATAAAATTTGTATTTGTTTTTTTCGCTATCTTTCTTCGAAGTTCTATCCATATCATCTTGCACCATATTTTCAATTCAGAATTCTATAATTGTCAAAGTCATACTTTGCAACACTCTTTTACATGATCTATTCGAATTCAAGAATTAAGAGAAAAATATGTGTTTGTCAAATTTTCTTTTATTTATTTGAAATTCTAAAGTTTTTGCTTTAATATTTAATTTTTTCATATTAAGTGAGTGTGTATATCTGTGATTGATATCTTCTATTGTAGATCAATCGAATATTCATTTTTTCTTGTCACTCATCAATTTACTTTAAGAAATCTAAATATTTTCGTTTATATATTTTACTCTATAATCAACTATACACTTTTTTTTCGTTTCAGTGTATGTAATATTTATTAATCGTTACTTTAGAATTATTTATAATCATTTTTTTGAATTATTTTTATTTCAAAATACCCTAACAGTAATAATAACAACAACAATAACAGGATTTTCATTTTTTGTTCGCTAATGTAAATAAGAAACATGACTATCTATCATTATATAATAGAGAATGTTTTTTGACTAGGTTATGTTTCGTCAATGGAACAAAAATAACTTGATATTTTTTTGTTTCTTCTACTAATCATTATTAATTGCTATAATTGTTGTTACTTAAGTGAAACGAGCAAAACCAACGAGGTAAATATATCATTCTATTTGCGGTGAACAATTGAAATTTTAATCTAAACATATAATGTGTGTATGCATTTTTTTCGTAAAGATATCTTGTCTTAGAGACATAATTTTTTATTTGTTTGAAAGACTAAAAGTTTGAACTACAAAATTTGTTTCAGAGTCTGATAAAAAGTCATTGTAGTAAATGTTAAATCTTTGAATTTTATCAAAAAAAATCTCTTGCAACTAAATGTATTCATTCTATTTCAAATTCAATTTTTCTCATTTTATAGAATACTAAAAAATGACTAAGTACTACTTCGAATAGCGTCTGAAAAGCGCAACATTTTCATGACAAAACTTATACTAATAAATAGACTTTTTTTGATTGCTTACATTTTCATTTAATCGGGTTTTAGAATCAAATAATTTCATGAACATTGTTTCTTTTTTACCTTTGTATGATTGCTTGTTTTTTTTTTTTGATAATCTTTAATATTTGACGTTTACTACAATGGATTTTTATCAGACACAGATGTATCTGACACAGACTTTATTGTTCCTCTTTCAAATAAACAAAAAATTAAGTCTTTAGGCTATTTATTTTACAAAAAAAATTACAAATACATATTTGTGCAATTACTTTTGCGTTGTACGTTATTCTACGTCTTTTGTCTCTAACAGATGTTTTTCAATTTTACTTTTTCTTTACTTTTCATGTTTCAGCTGGAAAAGGAGGAAAAAAGGTACTGATATAAAAAAAAAACAGAAAAACAACTGAATTCATTCTGTTATCGTGACAACACATGTAAAACGCTCTTTCTAGAATAAAATAAAATATTCAACTAGACAAGTCGAAATGAAACTAGTTTAAAAATATAAGAGGGTAAATTGTGGCAAACGGGTAAATTAAGTACTGCTGTTAACACTAGTCTAATAGGATATTTTTCTTTGCTGATTGACTTAGTTGACGATTTTCATGCAAATACTTTTGTTGAAAAAAAATACCCCGGGGAGCGGCGGGGTGGGGGGGGGGGGGGGGGGGGGGGGGG
>CAJNOQ010002722.1:0-22918 GCA_905250885.1 Didymodactylos carnosus | reverse complement strand
TCTTTTTTAATTATTTCGACGGGAAAAACAATGTCTATGATTTGTCCAACTAGCTAGCCGAACAGAGCGTGAAATTCTCTATCGATTGGTGTATTTTGTTTTCATTTTAACGCAAATCTCTTGGTTAAGAAATCCAAAACATTGGAAAGCGCTCAAAACCTATTTTCGCTAGGAAAAACTGTTTTAATTATGAAAATCTATATAGACAGACAGAGTCCGCTCCTGTAGTACATCATGTAGCCGGTCTCTCGTACCATCTATATCACCATTTGAATCCATATGTTTGACAGAAGAAAGATACCAAAATATTTTCGTTTAATGTCTGTTTTCTGCAGTGGGGTCCATTTGGACCCCGCTTGGTAGCACAACGGTTAATTTAGAAATGGTTTTGACAGAGATATCTTATGCAGTCGTAACGTTTTTAGTGCAGAGACCTCAATTTCGATGTAGACAACCTGGTACTATCTTCCCTTTTATATTTTCTCTTTACTATAACTGTAAGAGAGCTCAACCTAAAACGTAATACTCCCGTGTCATAAAACGTCAGTATTTATATCCCATCTATAGATGGGATAATCACTTTGTATTAAGGGTTGAAAAAATGTATCTTCAGTGTTTTACAAAATATGTTCGAAGCTGATCCGTGTTGCATCTCAATTAATAAAATGTATCTGAAGTGAGACCCTTTAGCCATACTCTCTTTTTATGAGTAAAATGTCTTTCGAAAGTTACACACGTGTGAATAAGATCGTTTGTCAGAAATAGCATGTACTGTCTACCAAATGGGACACCGTAGTAGACCATTATATAGGACATTAAAATATCAATGTGTTTCAAATTCAAAATTTTTCGATCATTATAGATGCTATTAATGTCTTCATGAAGTGATGATAATAATGGATTGTATAAGAAAGTACAAAAATACATTGAAAGTATTTAGTACCAATGTGGACATAACTGTTTTAAGAAGTTTCATGGTACACATAGTTATGATTTTAATAGATTGCTTATCGATAGTAATAGGCATAAAGAAATCATTTAAATATATATCACAATATTTATTCAATTCTTATCTGCCTAAATATGCAGAACTATTTAATATAAGCAAATAACTACATTTTGTGTTCATTATACATGCCAGTTTCAAATAAAATTCGTTCTCATGCATACAATATGGATTATGTAATTATCGTCAGAATATTATTCTCTCTTTTCCAGCTCTAGTGTAATCATAAACCTGAGTGATAAGCCTTTTTATATGGCAATAAAACGTCAAAGATCAAAGATATACTGGCGTACTGAAAATAATATTGTCCTTTTTCATGTATGATAAAGAACTTGACGTTGACGATGATATTCGGTCTGATTTTTATATGTAAGAATGAATAATATACATGTCTGTAGCAATGTTAAAACTACATTTTGTCACTTATAGTTCAATGTCTGAGTGCAAAAGGAGCAATGTCAGACAATTTTGTGAAAGTGAGTAATACTCTGTTCGAAATAAACGGCGAACGTTACACATATCTAGGCACCAATTTTTGGTATGGTCTCAATCTGGGCTCAGGTGGTCCTGGTGGCGATAGAAATCGATTGATTCGTGAGTTAGATCGTTTAAAATTAATGGGTATCAACAATTTGAGAATTCAGGCAGGCAGCGAAGGGCCGGATACAGAACCTTATCGAATGCTTCCGTCATTACAACGCTCTCCTGGTGACTACAATGTAGAAGTACTGGAAGGACTCGATTTTCTACTGAATGAAATGCGGAAACGGCAAATGTATGCCATCATGTGTTTGAATAATTTCTGGAATTGGTCTGGTGGAATGGCACAATATCTTGTATGGAGTGGAGTTGTAACAACCATTCCATACCCGCCTCCTGCTATAAATGGCAACTGGTCACAGTATCAACAGTTCACTTCTCAGTTCTATTCAAACCAACGTGCTATGGAAATATTTAACGCACATATTCGATTCATTGTAAATCATACAAATACTTATACAAAAGTTGTCTACAAGAATGATCCGACAATAATGGCGTGGGAACTAGCAAACGAACCAAGAGGTGGAATCAATAAGGAGGACTATTTCAACTGGATTAATTCCACGTCAATGCTGATTAAAAATTTAGATCCCAATCATCTTGTCACCATAGGCAGTGAAGGAGCTACATCATCACTCAGTTCAGGAACAAACTTTGAGCGAGACCACTCATTTGTCTCCATTGACTATACGACAATTCACATCTGGGTGCAAAATTGGGACATATATAAGCCAAATGATGCGACAGAAACTTATCCAAAAGCTATTGAATTTGCTCGAAAATACATTGATGATCATGAGAAAATCGCTAAGAATCTGAACAAACCTCTGGTATTAGAAGAATTTGGCATATCTCGAGATCAAAATAGTCACGATCCTCAATCAACAACGACGATCCGTGATAAATATTATACCGAGATATTCGATTACGTGTATAGTAAAGCGGTCAACGGTGGAATAGTTGCGGGATGTAATTTCTGGGCATGGGCAGGAGAAGGACGACCACGGATCAACGAAGGTTTGTGGAAGTTAAACGACAGTTTTATAGGCGATCCACCGCATGAGACACAGGGTTGGTACTCTGTGTATGATACCGATTTATACACTCGCGAAATTATCGAGAAATATGCCACAAAAATGAATGGAGTAGGTAAAATTATTTTTCTAAGACTTTTTTATGAAATATAATACTAGTTTTGATTTTAGGATTGATTTATGATGGCCCACGTCAAACTTTGCTGATTGCCATATACACAATGTTGAGTCTGTTGGTGAAAATAATATGACGAGTTTACACGATGTAACTGTGCTAATCATTTCACGAAACACAAATCAATCATTTTTGGAAAATGAAGGATTGGAAGAATATTCCATTTCAATGCGCAGTTCGCTCTTAAACTAATTTGTGACGTATAATGAGTAAAAAAATGAAACGTTCAATATTCTTCGTTATTCCTTACTAATAAAGATAGACAGCAACACTTCAAGTGCGGTTAGTGTATAATTTACTTAACAAGATATTTTACTGATGTCGTAAAAAACGTCATCATAGAGTCACAGCAACTAAATTGGGTTTTTTGAAAATTAAATCGCGAGGCAATTTTAAAAAATCTATAGTATGTGCTTTTTGCTCCAATGGTGTAGATGAAATAAAATAACTTTAGAAATTGAGATCCAAACAAGATATCTTGTTCCTTTTATTCATTCTACTTGAGCATCTTTATTATTTATACTAATTTATATTCATATTGGACGTAGGTTATGATTCAAGTCCATACGTTAATAGATAATGTTTAGAAGGTGAGTGTTTTGATTCTTGCTTTAGTAATAGCTGTTTGGCTTTTGACCTATGTTTTGTTTTGAGGCGATATATCTTTTTGGGTTTCCTATGATTGGTAGTTCCTTGTATTGGTTTAGAATTGGTTGAATGGGTGTAAGGTGTATCCAGAGTACGGTACTTGGTATTGTCTTTCTGTTTTATATTATTTTATTTACAATTCATTTTTTAAGTGTTATTCACTTGTTATTTTTACATGAGAGGAAAGAAGACATCTCTTAAGTGTTCTTACTAAATTATATAAAATTGAGTTTCGATAGCTCAGTGTTCGGTGAGGAAACTTGAGCCTAAAAGAATTTTTTCATTTTTTACATCAGAAGTATATTTATATTAGAGTTAGTACAAAACAGCTCGGTGATTGAGTTCTCGTATAGAAATAGAAAAGAAAATATATACAGAACGAAAAAATAGGAATCCTATAAAATCTTTGCGTAAGAAATCGTGATCATCTGTTATACTCGTTCTTCTGAATTAAGTGTTAACGCGTGCGGATTAGGCAAATTATAATTAGCTTAATAATATACAGATTAATTAGTTCTTTTTTTTCGAGCTTTTTATTGGTGGATATCTTGTCTACTATTTACTTCCATCCAATTAGAAGTAGAGATTTTTGTTAAAACGACTAATACCTTTATATATATACTATGTCGCACAAATTCCGCTTCTTTTAAATAGTCTTTGTTTTTCCACAATTTTAAACACTTATTGTATCAACAGTACCCATCGTATGCGTCCCGAAAATAAGAGTAACTCGAGTACTGCTGATAATTGGGAAAAGAATTTTGAAAACTGCATAGCCTTTGGAATGGCGAGGGCTCAAAAAAAATTCTCCAAACCAAATATCCTAGAGAATTTACGCCGTACAGAACCTAACTCATCCGACATCACGTTTTATCGCTGGGAAGTCCAAAACCGCGGCTGTAAAACTATTTCCCAACGCTTAGCATGCGAAACCGCATTTTTGCGTTGCTGATTGGTTGATCACGATGGTCTCATCTAGGCATGCATCGGTTACGGTTAGTTATTAACCGTAGCCGTAAATAACCGCTTTATAACAACCAAGTGTATACCTGGGTTTTAGTTCTTTAATATCGGTTTATATTAGAAGTAGACAGGATGATCTTTGTTCTGACGTTTTAGTACTTCTGATATAGTAACATGGATGCACTTCAAACCTGTATGGTACTCAAATTCATTAGATAAAATGCTGAGATTCATAATGAAAGGCGAAAGATTTTGTGTAAAAAAGCCAAATTACTTTGACAAATAGTGGTTCATGAGATATTTGTCGATGCCGCCACTTAACAGCCTTTTTGTGCAACGTAGTGTAGGCTGTCATTATAGCAGATGCACTGTAACGTCAGGACAAAGACCATTCTTGTCTACTTGGTATGTGGACTGGCGCTAACTGACTCATCGTTTCTATACCAGATTATGCACTTTGAATATATGGTAGGTAAAATGATATGCTACAAATTTTCTAATTAAAAACTTTATTTAATTTAGTAGATTCGACCAATCAATTTCATTTTACCTAACATATATGCATCTTTTAATCGCACAACAATCCATCAGTCCCCATACCAACTAAAAACCAGACATATACTAAATTGTTATAGAGCGGTTATTTACGGTTATGGTTAACCGTAACCGTTGCATACCTAGTCTCGTTATGATTATTGATAAAAAATAAACAGTGCTGTGGCCATGAAGAGAATCATCTAGTGTGTTTCAACGATAATCAATTCAAATCACTCTGACACTGCTTTCAAACTTATTGTGTTGTGAAATGATGGGCTAAAGTCTTGAATTTTTGTTACTAAAGATCGCAGATCTTTACCGTTTTCCTGTAAAATGTTATTCAAAAATACCTGAGAACATTCTTTTAGTTCTTCTCCAAATCGTTACTTGTTTTGGAAAAAACCTTGGAAAATCCGAAGGTTTGGGCGTTTTTCTCCTTTCCTATGCACTACGGAATCTTTATTTATACATATTCAGATGCAGAATTTCATTCTGCGTCCGATGGCGTACCATTCAAAGGATTTTAAAAGAAAATTTTCAGGTTTTTCCGAGATGTACTGACCGTTTTTGGCAAGAGGTCCCCGAGTGTTTTTCATCATCTCCCTAAAGATTCGACGACGGTTCATGGTAGTACTCTGGGTCTACTTCACGAAACTGTAGAGAGCCTTTCAAACGGACCATCTTCGGTTGCAAAAACCTCTTTGCAAAACGGCCGATGACGTATTGTCTATGCTTAAAGAATAAACTATTTCTAGAGAACGCTTAACTCAAACAAGTTCAAATTTGTGTCATGGATAGTACTCATACCAAGACAGCTCTGATAAAAATTTAAGCTCACTAGCATTTGATTTGACGGAATTATAGCGTAAGCAAAATTTTCGACTGGAAAATTGCAGTTTTTTCGGTATTTGACGACCATTTTTGCAAGCGCTCTAGCGTCGAGGAAAAGCGCTTTGGAAAAAAATGTCAAGAGACAAAAATGTTAGGACACATTTTTTTATCTGCTCTGAAAATTTGTAAAAAATTTGTGCAAGTTAATTGCGCAACTTAGTTCGTCCCTATCGTGCACTGCCTCGTATATAAAATCATTATAGTGCATCAGTTTTCGCTTATACGTTGAGGTATACCGATGACTTAAACACATTAGAAAACAAACAAAAAACATTTTCAATAATCTGATACAAACTAACAATAACACATTTAATCCTCAACCTGAAAGAATGATTTAAAATGCTCGATCTTTATCACTTTCAAGACTGTTCGTGTCCTATATCACAAATTTTTCCATAGAATAAATAGAAAAAATCGTGATCATAAAAATAAATATATCCAAATAATGTGTTAAGGGTAAACAACTGACGATGATTTTAGTTTTTTTTAACACTTATGCTTGTAAAGAGAAGTCATATTACAAAGAAATCGATACACTTTTTTTCATTTTATGTTATCAATCGAGATTTACAACAAGACGAAAAAAAGAGAAGAATTACGAATAATATACAACAACAAAATGAAACTGATTAAGACTTTTTCTTTTTTTTTGTATGTCCGCGAAATCCTTGTTCATTTTGACCACCACTATTTGGTTCATGTTTATTTCGTGGACGATTTTTAGCATTATGCGTTGAATAAAAATCTGAACCAGTTTTTTTACGTTTAGCTAAATTTTCTATACGACGACGTTCTTTTGAAGATAATTCACCTTTTTCTTCGTCGTTTGGTTCTTGTGGATGTTGTTGAACGGCAGTTGGTGGTGGTGAAGTGGCTACCGCCCCTGTTTCATTAATACTACGAGGTGGAATTTGTACATCATCATCATTCGTAACAACATTTGTTGCCATATCTAATTGGATTCAGTATTAAATAAAATCTAGAACAAAATAAAAGACATTTTGTGATTCTGAGAGCACAGAAATTTGTTCTAAAGAACGACACTGAGTAAGGAGATTTTACAGTGGAAATATCCGTTCTGAATAATTCGGCTACTCTTAAAAAGCATATACCCTTACTAAAATAAGTTTGTACTCTCCAAATATTTTTGACAAAATTTATTCTAAACTCTTTAGTGAAGATACCATTCAGATTTAGTTTCAACGCAGATAGCGCATATCATGTTGGTTTTGAATAGATCATTTTTCTAAATATTGTCTGTACTCTCTACTGTACAGAAACTAAAAAATTTTTTTCAAAACATCGTCCGTTAATCGTGAAAATTTCGTCACATGTCGGATTTTAGATATTTTACAAACTAACTGGCACGATTACACAGTTGTTTAGCATATGTATAGTGTCATATCGAAGTCCATATTATGCACGGATTTCTGAAATGTCTAACGGTAACATACAGTGTGTACGAGAAGTATTCGAACACTGTAGGAAGCTTATTATCTCTTAAAATAAAAGAGACAAGGGAATTATTCCTTTACCGTTAGATAGAGCGAAGTCTACTCTACATTTCTGTCCACTTGAAAACGTTTTAACGATCTTAGATGAGTCTTCTTTTATACTCAGTCGACTTTTTGAACGGAAAAAGTATTCGTACACATACTTTTCTCTATGGCTTTTGACATTTCTCAAAAAACGACAGATATTTCAAATAGACCATTTGAAAGAGCAAAGTTTCAGCTTTCTATTGAAAAAAGAATAATTAAAAAAATTTAACAATTATTTCTGATGTAGTTTTTCACGCTCTTTCTAACGATATATTTAGAATTGAGTTTTGATCAACTTTAACGGTCAGAGAGCGGATTTTAAATGATTTTGATGGTGGTATCCGTAATTTTTAATTTTGTGACCTTTAGAGAGCAATTTTTTTAATTATTCGTTTTCATTAGAAAGTTGAAATTTTGCTCTTTCGAATGGTCTATTTGAAATATCTGTCGCTACTTGAGAAATGTCAAAAGCCATAAAGAAAAGTATGTGCGCGAATACTTTTTCCGTTTGGCTAGAACTTTTTCAAGTGGCTAGAAATGTAGAGTAGACTTCGCTCTATCTAACGGTAAAAGAATAATTTCCATGTCTCTTTTATTTTAAGAGATAATAAGCTTCTTACAGTGTCTGAATGTTTCTTGCACACACTGTATGTGTACTGTCTATTCTTACGTGACGAGAGTTTGTATGGTGCATGCCTGCATGAGAAAATAAAAAATGTTGTGCAGTTTGATAATATCTTTTTTACAATAGAAAGAAAGAAAAGGAGAAAATTACTCACCTTTAGGTCCTTTTAAGGTGTATGAGAATAGGTCTCTTCTAAAAAGTGGATAGCCTTCGTTGAAATGGTGACGAAAAATGATAAGAAATAATTTTTTAAGGAGATCAGGAGCAATTTTGAAAGTTAGAAGTGTAGGGAAGTGAAAAAGGAAGCATTTCTAGTCATTTACATTCAGGCCATTTCCTAGCAGAAACCGTGTCCCGTCCTTTCAGTGCGTTTTTTGGGTGAAGGAAGTTGCTTAAATAAATCTAAACATGCTTCAGTGAGAGAAGAGATTTTGAGCATACAGAGTACAACATACGCTCCGATTCAAGCGTTGATGGTAAATCCTTTCTTTGTGAAGAACGTGGATCTAACGACAAGTGAAAAAGACATAATTTTATGAGTTTTACGTTGTTTTCTAACTTACTATTTTGAATTGCATCAGGATTTTGTCATGTTGCGGGCCCATTCCCCACCCAACTTCCTAAATAAATCGATGAGATCGTGACACTTCATGGAAAAAATCAAACATTTTCTTACCATGATTATTCGTTTTAGCATGTTTGTTTCTTTGTATTTCTGGCGGTATGTAAGCAGTTGGAGCCACAACACGAATTATCTGTATCCGATACATCTAAAACATAAACTTTCGGATACAAAGTTTTGAAAGAGATTTTTGTTCAACACTGTTCGTGGTGTTTTTGCTAAAAGTATTTCATGTACACCACGCTCCGAAGTATAAAGTAAAAAGCAAAAGCAATCTTTTCTAGCGTAATATAAAACGTTTTTCCTTTCTTCGCTTTTATACGCTGCAATAATCCATGGAAGTATTGTCGCTGCACCCCAACTTACATAAGTGCAGTCACACAAAGTTTTCAGTGCAAGTATTACCATCAGACTAAAACTCTATAGATGTAGCGCGTAACTTCCATGCACTGACAGTGACAGCTTCTCACATCATCATCCGTAAAATAATCATTGCAATTTAAACCGAGAGAATAAATTTATATACACAAGTGTGTTAGTCAGTTCATTCTATACGGACATTTTATAACTTGTTATATTTCTGATGATGAATAAAGTTTATTCGAAAGCTTAAATAAGTTTATAAATGATGAGTAGTCCAGCTGCAATCATACATGGTTTAATAATTGCAATATTATTTTGATTTTTTGTTGTTGTTGCTGCTGATTCTGTGTATGTTACACGACAAGCTCCTTTACGACATTCTTGATAAATGACATTAATAAAGTTTAGCATAAAGTTCGTCTTCAGTACAATCTAAGACGCAAGCTTTTTTCTATTTTCACTTCACCTCCTTTTTCCAGTACAACTTCTTCCGAGTATTACCAAAGCCATGACCGCAACCTGAGTACCTTCTTCCATATTAGTGAACAAATATAAATATGCACCTAATGCACTTACATAACTTAAGTAGAAATTTTCTACTTGAGAGTGTTTCATAAAAATTCTTAAGTGCTCAACTTAAATAGACTTAGTTAAGTCGTTCGAGAAATTAAGTCAAATCTTAAGTTTCACTTACCCAGGTCAAAGAATCTTGCTGTAAGCTCTTATAAGATTCTTGTACGATTCCATGTAATTTCGTAAGATTCGTATAAGAATTTGTAAGATTCTATAAAAAACATAGAAACTGATTCTTGATGTAAGATCTTATAGTAAAATTTCATCAGATTTCGTAAGATTCTTTCATGATTTTTATAAGATTTATAAGATGAATCCGTTTCTATGATTTTCCATAAGATTTTATAAGATTGTGTAAGATCTCGATCCGGCTTTTTGACCTGAGTAGTCTAGGAATCTCTTTTACTACTGCTGATTTTAACCTTAGTTGTCTTTATTTTGCTCTTTTATTATGTATTACTCTTTGTGTTGTTTGGCTTGAGTCATTGCTATTACAGGTCAGTGACCTTTGATGACTCTCACTTTTCGTGAATAAACAGTCTTAGTATTAGGGTCCTACAAAACGGTTATCTGGGTGCAAAATACGGAAAAATGGCTGTCAGATATTCTATGGATTAGCCAACCAGAAGTGAAAAATAAAAAATTCCTTTCTGAACACTGAGAGAGAAAGTATTCAAAGAGATGGTTCAAATATCTACTGATGAAGCAAGAAAAAAAGCGAAGGAAAATCTTTTTGTAGCTTTGAGATAGATGTCGCCAGAAACCACCCAATTTTGATAACACAAAACAGCTATCTACAGATAATAAAACTTACAGAATATTGACATAATTAAACAGATAATTTTAAACGTTTTTCTACGAGTTTTCGAAGCTTCCCATTTCATCAGCAGATAAAATCTATTCGTAACAAGAGTAAAAACGGAGTATATATAGTGTGCGTTGTCTTGAATTTAGAAATGTTTTTAGAGCTCAAGGATCTTTAGATATAATCTTTAGAAGTATAATCCAACTTGTTTAATATGATGCATCATATCAGTTAACGCACTTCCTAATGATAAGAGTTAGTGTTGTATTTCGGCTTGTCCAAACGTAACTCCATAGGCGGCGCGCCATAGTAGCGAGGGGTAGCAACAGAAAGTTATTGCTACCCCTAATAACACATATTCTGGGAGTTGTTAGAAGAAGTGGGAACTGGGAGTTGTTATTATGTATTAAAATTATGAGTTTAAAAAATTTATTGCTACCCTTAGGAACTTTAACTTGCGCCCTCTACGCGTAACTCTGTTAAGTTTTTGGCGCACTTTTTCTCAATGATCTCGAAAAGTTTGAGAGCTAGAAAGTTCGTTCAAACGCCATTCGACACAGCTCATTATACTCTACGTATGCTATAAAAACGAAGTTTTTTGGTTGAAGTCTGGAGCTTCGAGAAAGTCTTTTTCATTGAGTAACGCTGTTACATAAAAAGACTCTAAATTCGAAGTGCTCTTGCTAAAGTTCTAATTTCCTGCGAAAGTCGTTCTTCAAATGAAATATCTTTAGAGCAAATTTTGTAGAGCATCGAACGAGCTTTTCAGCGGTAAAAAAGATTTTCTTCTAACTATTTTTACTCGCGTAAAAAAAGCAAAAAACAAACGTAACGCTGTTCAACATTTTTTTGTCACACCATTTTAGGGCACTCAGCGTTCTTCAAACAAGTCCATACTTATAGCTTGAGTACTTATAGCCTTCCTGAACATACACCATTTGGAAACAAAGTTCCAAAAGATGCCTCAGGCTCTTAAATCGAGTCTGGAGTTCAAACTTGCAAGCAGCCCTTATGTCTCGAATGAGAAATATTTCTCAGAACAAAACTAGCCATTTTATAGAGAATTGAATTCTCTATCCGACAGTATATTTTAAAAATTATTTTACGAAAATCTCTAGGTCAGAAAGTTAAAATTAAAGTTTTCAATTATTTTAAATTTAAAGTTTTTAATTGAAAATTCAGTTTTTTTCAAAATAAAGGCCGAATTCGTGATCAGCATGAAAAAATACCTCTGGTGATGGGCTCCTATCGACTTCCCGATAAAAAAAAACTTGATCAGGGAAGTATCGCGTTATGTGGACAAGCCGATTTGTGTTCATGTTCCTCTCCCAATATAACTCTATATAACTTATAAAAAAGAATGAATAAGTGTGAACGGATGAAGAGTCTCGTCGCAGTAGCGAATCTTCCATTTTATCAGATGTAGTGGTGATTATGTTTTAGTGCCTTATAGTCATTTGTTCAATCTCAAATTCTTCCTGTCTCTTTTTTTGTTCATATCACACACTATGCTCAATTTTATGATGAATTTCAACGAATAACTATACTATACCACTTGTGTTATTATTCATATTAAATCAATATTATTTTCAAAGAAAAAAACTCGTGTCGAGACTCACAGTCCCAGTGACGAAGAACATGCGAAAGCTGAAAGATTCCGACCTCTTGGTTTGCGCGTAAGCAGCATTTAATTGAAGTTTCAAATGAAATGTAGTATTTCTGATGACCAATGGCGTTTGCCATCTCGTGATCGTCGGAAAGTATATAAAAACGGTATAGACTTTTTCTTGTTTTGTTAACTATTGATGCAGTACTCTTTCTTATACTACGAATCATTCATTATAAACGAATACAAAAGACTAACAACTGAGATTTGGACTGTAACCGCCCATTTTGCGAAGAAACAGTTGACCGTGTGAATCTATAATTGATCAATTACAAACAACAAACATGCTGGTCGCACAGCGTTCGTCAAGTTGATGCCTAGTTTATCTCAAGTCAGTGATCGATGCGTTCCGCATTAAACGTTGATCTAAACTGTTTATTAATGATGATCGTAAAACCTGGCAACCTATCTTTGTAGAGAATTTCATTCTCTATTCAAATATCGAACAATTAAGAACTGAAACCTCATACTTTTAAAGTTATAGATTTTCCAAATTTTGTTCCATATTGCACTCGTGTTTTGGAAAAAAATAATTAACGAATCAACGATTTTGGAAAATCATGTCACAGATCGATAGAGAATTTATTAATCTATCAAACAAAAATAAAAGTAAAGGTAAGTATCAATTATTGGTTCATTTATGGCAAAAACGAGCATCTGTGTATGATATGGATAAAATAAATTGACGAATTAAATGCATTAAAAGAAGTATTAATTCAACTGGAGGAAACAATAACTGATTTAAAAGCATTATTCATGACGACCAAAAATAATGATAATAAATTCGAAGAATCAGTAAGTAAAGATTAACTGACACTGACATATCGGGTAGTGCAATGGAATCAGACTTTTATGCTTTTCTCAATATATTTGTCAAAGTTTGCCATCGTTTTAATGTAGGGATGAGACAGTTGTCGTCTATAGAAACTGATGAAAAAAAGCTGATCGTCTGCTCCTCTTCAGAAAAAAACAGTAGTTATTGTGGATATATGTTTGTTCATAATTTTTCAAATTTCCAAAATATTTTTCAGTTTCAAGAACAATTCTTCAAAATTTCATTTTTGTAAATATTCTGCAAATATCAACTCAGCAATAACAATAGTTCTATGCAACTACAATTAATCGATCTTTCAAATAAAGATGCTCGATTAAAAAAAAGGTGTTACACCAGAAGATCTACCATTACAGAAAAGAATACGATTTATTAATAATCATCATCATCCATTAATGTTTGTAAATGCTGGAAAGGGTAATGAACATGGAGTAATGAATATGGATCAAATCTTCATAATAATCATAAAGTTAGTTCAATTAGTTTGAAAAATAATTCAAAAACATTATTACCAAAGTTTAAAGCACATATCTTACATCGGATATTGGCGTCATTACTTCTTTTAGGTGAATCTAGGAGTAAGTCCCCTTGATTGAAAACAGTTTTTCAATTCTTCAAAACGATCTGTCTCTAAATATGAATGATAATTAGATGATATATCAAATGTTTCTTTCATAAATAAGTCCTTTCGATTAAAATAATAATAATTGATCACTAATTAACTGTTAGAAGGTCGTATTAATCTTTAAATGATACGCTACTGCTCCGCGAAAATATTTAAATCAGCCGCACTACATGTAAACAAGGATACTTTTTCGTTCCGGAACCTTGTATACTAAATGCTTTGCGACCAAAACGCTTTTTTTGATAAAAAGAAGCTTCACTACTCATAACATTCAACTATACTACTACGCCTTTTAGCGGTGTAAATAAAAAAAGTAATCTTTCTATAATTAAAAAATATTTTATTTAAAAGCATCTATTATACAAGCTTCCGGAACGAAAAAGTATCCTTGTGTACATGTAGTGCGGCTGATTTATACATTTTGCGGAGCAGTAGTATATCATTTAAAGATTAATACGACCTTCTAGCAATTAATTAGTGATCAATTATTATTATTTTAATCGAAAGGACTGTTTTATGAAAGAAACCTTACATCTGATATGTCGTCTAATTATCATTCATATTTAGAGACAGATCGTTTTGAAGAAAACTGTTTTCAATCAAGGTGACTTGCTTCTAGATTCACCTACAGAAACAGTTATATTTGTCTACACTGTACGTCATTCCGACAAAACATACATCGCTCTCACTTACTAGATAGATATCAGGCATTCTTGACAATGAACTATGCAGCTCCAAATTATGGTGTAGCTCCTGTGGTAGCCAATCCCGGCACTTCGAAGCTAACTATTGGAATAATTACCGGTGTAGCTGTTTGCTTATGTGGTATACTAATACTGGGGGCAATTGCTATTGCTCTTGGCGTTGGACTGGGTGTTGGATTACACAAAAGTAGCAAAATCACTGCACTTAGCGCACCGACCGTCAGCTGTTCAAGTAGTTCCGCGACATGTGGTTGCCCTCAAATTCAACCCACGTTCGAGACACGAATAACTAGCGGTTCCACGGCAACTGCTAATTCATGGCCATGGATGGTAGCTCTATATATTAATGGGAGTTTTAGATGTGGTGGTAGTCTCATTAATCTTCAATATGTATTAACGGCTGCCCATTGCGTTGTGAGCAGCACTACATTGCTTAGCACAAATACGATGCAGGTGTATGCAGGGATTCAAAGTTTAAGTCAGATAGCTTCAGCAGTAAGTGAAAGTGTAATGAATGTTACGCTATATGCAACAACAAGTGCGTCTGATGTGGAATTATATGATATTGCCGTTCTGAAATTATCACAGCCCTTCACCGGAGGTAGCACTGTAGCAACTTGTTGTTTGCCACCGTCAGGTAGTGTATTACCAACAATCGGTCAAACTGCCGTTATTATAGGGTGGGGAAAGACTTCTTTTTTGGCTACTGGCATATCCGATACTTTGCAAGAAGGTCTGATTCGAATTACTGCAGGTTGTAGTTTATCAGATACAACGACACGTTTTTGTGCTGGTTATTTAACAACTGATGCATGCCAGGGTGATAGTGGATCTCCTCTCATGACTAGTTATAATAATAGTTGGACCTGCACCGGGATAGTGAGTGAAGGTACGGGTTGTGGTTCATCAGGAATATACACACGAGTCAGTTATTTTAGAAGTTGGATTGATGCACGGATGACATAGACACGTTGATATAAGCTTCATCAAATAGATACGTTAACGATCATACCATGTTGCTTAAGAGTAGTTCGACGTATGCTATGAGAGTCTTAATAAACTGGAGAATGCCAGTGGTCACCGACTTTGGACTAAAGTGACGACAATTATGGATTTTAAGTGAAAATCCTGAGTATTCAATTTTTGAGAAAATCGAGGAAAACTGGAAAAATACAGACTAGTCTACGTTGTTTGGGCCAACACTGTAGAAGCTTCACCAGTATCTCATTTTACGGAGAATTGAAGGAGCTATCCAATGATATGGTTGAAAAGCTTCTGAGATAAACTTTAAGATCAATAAGTTTGCTAGAAAACCCGGTTTTCAGAATGTATATTTTGTAGCTCGTGAAACTCTGTATCGGGTGATATATAAAATGGAGTGGTTAACGATAAAATGGCCGGATAATGTAAGCGATGAACGCTGTTGCCCTATGTATTTGTGGATGTCGGGGCTAGTACTTCTAGTATTCATCCAGACCCAATTCGATCTCAGTATTATATATGTATCATTTTGTAGCTCGTAAAATTCTCTATCGAGTGGTATACAGTAGTTGAAGTTTGCTTTGAGCAAAGAGAAGACATGAGAAAAATACTCTAAATAAAGTTCATATAACGAGGGAACCGTTCGAAGTGCCGCGCTCCGATTTTTTCTGTTCATAAACTGAGTAAAATCACATTAGTGCAAGAAAAAGTATACAAAAAGCACAACAAGTTAAAGTTATATTAAACACATATTGATTTATATCAGGGACTGTTATGGACACAAATTTTCCGTCCATGGGCGCTCGTCATCTCAGAAATGTTTCGATCTATGAACTCGGTCCACATACTCCCATGGACGTCCGAGTCCATAATAACATAATTTCGTGTTTTTTAGTCTTTTTATTCTCAAGTTCAGTCTTGATTACTCAAAAGAAAGAGAGATGAAGATGGATGTTGACCAAAAAGCTCTGATATCATAGAACTTCTTTCTCTTCCTTTATAAAAAAGGTGCATTATGATTCACGATCCATCTCCTGGCAGACACTTGTACGTTCCTGGATGTTGATTCATCATGACCTTTTAAAAAGAGACTGTCTATATTTGTCTATATCCATGGACGCAATGTTCCCGTCCATGGAAGCCCGTGGACGACCCTCTTAAAACTTTTTCGGTCCATGGGCGTCGTTGGACGTTCGAGTCCATAACAGTCCCTGATTTATATTTACCGGCACTAAAACACAAAATATCACGAGATCTCTCGAGAAAACATCATTTCACGATCAACAATATAAACAGCATCTTTATCAAGAGGGAAAAAGCGGAATAGGCTGAAACAGACCATTCCATACCATTCCAAAGACGCTTTTTTCTCCTTGATCTTTAGTCAAAAAATCATAATGACCACGAAAATCACAACTACAAAGTGTTAGTTGCGTAAATTAAAAAACCTTTACTATCTGAGTTAGTTAAACGAAGCAACAGCTCTGCTAAACCTTCATAGAATCGTGAAAATCCTCTTCGATTTTTCTTATATCCATAAGAGGTCGCTAGATTTAACGGATCTTGTAAGAAAAAATCAGAAAAATGATCATAAAGAAAAATCCTTGAAGGCAAATCCTTTTGGGGTTTGTCATACTTCACCAAGATCTACTTGCGGGCAAAATATCAGCTGGAAAGTCGTTTGGCACTTGGGGAGGTTCCCACGTACATGTTCGATTGAATGCATACTAGAGGGAGAGTAAACAAAAACCGGACAATGACCAACCGGAGAAAGAGAGAACCAAAATGCTTTTTTACAGAAAAGTAGAAATACGGTTTTATAGAAAATCAAAGGGTTTTGTGATTAAGTAAACACCTGTTTGGTTGTGTAAAAGAAGACGTTTTTTCTAACCCATGTCGGTTTATGGTTTTGTTGAAGAATCAAAGTTGGCTCAGTGTAAGCTTAAAATTAGTTCATTTGTTGTTAATTAAAAATATAGATTAGGCTAACGAGAAAGCCTTTCCAGGTGCTGAACGGCTTTCGAGCTGATATTTTGTCCGCAAGTAGACCCTGGTGAAGTATGAGTAACTCCAAAAGGGCTTATCTCCAAGGATCTTTCTGTATAATCATTTTTCTGATTTTTTACCTTTAGAACAGTATTTCAGTATGAATTTAGTATTTAATTAAAAAAAAAAAGTCAATCTCTATATCGTCTTTCCATATTTATTTTCCTTTCGCTTTGTCTCGTCTTAGTATACAACATAGCAAATCAAGACACTTTTCAACTGGATGATTTGGGACAGGACAATATACATCTGGTACCTACAATCTGGCATTATCTTTTTGGGACGAAGTCTGTCTTTTCGGGAACCAAGAAAAAAACTGTTTTACGTAGATTGCTGCTTTTATCCTACTTCACCATTTTTTTCGTTCTGTAATATAGAGATAGATATATCATGTCTTTTTCTCGGAGTTTCCATTAATTTTTGCTAAACTCACAGCCACCGTTTTCTCTTATTGAATAGTTCAGTAATGTTTATTTATAAATGTAGTGAACATAAGAGAAAAATACAGAAGACGTTTAAGAAGCGATTTGACACAAGCAGGATAAAGCCATAGCATGGCAAAACTACTGTTTCCTGGAACCGTTTCCATTCTGAAGAACATGCAAAATTAGGTATATCATTTTACACCTTGAAACTGTTTGTTCGCGGAGAAACTCAATTTGTATCAACAGCCTTATGGAATTGTTCGACAAACTCACCTTTCGTAGTTTTCATATTGCGTCACTAGTGTTTACTCAAGTCTTTTGACTAACCTTTCGGTTGAAAGAGCGTTAAAAACTGAACAAAATGGTGTACTTTTACGAATAAAGCTTCTATTTGAAAAAAATTAATTGATCGATCTCATCATGCTCGATATGAACGCTAGCTGTGCGAGATGGTTCAACATGCATACGTTGAACCTTGCAAGTTGAGATGATAAAACATGCACATTCACAACTTGATTACAAATGCCATAGTTGAACACATAACATGTACATAGGATTATTTGCCAATTGAAATGTACGATCCAGAATCTTAAAAAAAGAATTAATGCAGCTCGACTTCAGCAAATTCCTCATCTGAAGAAGTCAAGACAAATCTCAATATATAACATATTCACTTTTGTAATTATCTGATTCTCTGATTAACCGAGATCTTTATTGATCGTTATCGAAGTGAATAATCATTCCATTTTCCTGATTGGAAAAAAGTCATATTGAAAAGTGTCTAATGTCGGGTCGCTCAGATGCCGGTCGTTAAAACGTCGGTTGATAGATTCTCTGGATCTGTCGCATACCCACATGTGCTAGTAAACTTTACTGCTAAACTTTTCAAAAAAATATTAGAAGAACCATCTGTTTAGACATTCTTTTAAGGCTCTAACTTTCAATACGTTTTATTACTAAAATTTAATCACAAAAATTATGTGATTCATCTACTCAGATGAAAAAAAATTAATCACAGAAATCAGTATGTTACATCTAGAATTGACATCTACGGCACCTGAAATCATAATTAATAACAGGAGTAGCTAAGTAATCTTTCAATAATTAAAAAATATTTTCTTTACACTGCTAAAAGGAGTGAATGGTAATTGAATGTTATCAAAAGTGAGGCTTCTTTTTATGAGAAAAAGCGTTTTAGTCGACAAGCATCTATTATACAAGCTTCCGGAACGAAAAAGTATCCTTGTTTACATGTAGTGCGGCTGATTTAAATATTTTCGCGGAGCAGTAGTATATCATTTAAAGATTAATACGACCTTCTAGCAGTTAATTAGTGATCAATTATTATTATTTTAATCGAAAGGACTTATTTATGAAAGAAACATTTGATATATCATCTAATTATCATTCATATTTAGAGACAGATCGTTTTGAAGAAAACTGTTTTCAATCAAGGTGACTTGCTTCTAGATTCACCTACAGAAACAGTTATATTTGTCTATACTGTGCACCATTCTGACAATCGCAAAAAATACGAGCGAATTTCATTGTTATTTCACTAATTTCGAAAAAATTGAATTTCTCGGCAACTAAACAAAATTTTCCATAAATTATACTTGACTTTTTCCCACAAGTATAGCGATCGGAATTAGGTAAAAGAAAGCTTTTTATCTCCTAAATCCTCGGACTAGATAGGTCTGCGAAATTGACTAGCGGCTTCTTTAACTTTCTGCTCGCGTTTCGCAGATTTTGGGCTCGCTTGAGCTTTTAAATTCTTAAAATTAGCTTTCAAGACAACGACATACTCAGCCGTAGGCTAAGGGTATGCCATGACCCGCCTCTTAGAAATTTCGTTTCTTTGAATTGAAATCGAAAATAAAAATACTACACAAGAACCGTTTTTTACTCTTTTCCTTGGTCAAAAAGTTTTTGAATGATTGAAATTGGCTTTTTCCTAGGCAATTCGATGAGCTTTATCTAACCATGGCAAAAAGAATAGAAAAACATGTGAATTTCCTGCACCCCTTTACACTGATTTATTTAGTACTAAAACGATCTCTTTTTTGGCTATTATCGAGGAAGAACCTTCTGATAAGTTCACGGAAGACAAAAGAGCCTAAGAGATACTTCAATCGAACTTTTGAAAAATGAATGTAAAGTACTTTAGCTTTTGGAAAGGTCTTCAAAAAATCTTCCAAAGTAAAACAATATGTTTTACTAATTTTAGGTACAGAATCATATTGAAAAGGTAAAATAGAGTAACACATAATTAAAATGTCGTTTAGTTCCCCTTTTGAAGAGGACTCTTTGGGCTATCTACTCATAGAAAGAAACTAATATATTTCTATGTTAAATTTTCGAGTTATAAAATTGTTTTCCAAAAAGTACTCAGAAAACGAGTTTTCAAGAAATAATTTTAAAAACGCTTTACTTATAAAATGATGTTGTCAAATCTCAGAAATCGAATGATAAAAACCAGAAGTCTCTACCATTTTATGTTTAAGAGTTATTTGGAAAATAGTTATCAGCACTACTTTTTGGTGACGATAGTAGTTGACGAACTAATACATCTGCCGCATATAACTTCATTGTTATTATATAATTTGTCCATGAATATAGATTATATTAATGTTTGCTACACAACACAATAACACGCAATTTATGTACTGTTTTTTCTCTATATTACATCTGTTTTCTAAGAAAGTAAAGATCACATACGAAGGGAAAATAACGAACAATATTCATGTATATTATTTTTTGTCCAGCCTTGATTTGCATTTTATAACACTATAAGAAGAACTTCTAAAAAGAATACACATATATATATATATATATATTATATATATAAACAGCTTCTATACAATAAAAAATATTTATCTTCCAAAATAATTATATATTCTCACATTAAATGTAAGTTTAATATACTATTATATTCATTTTGAAGAAGAGGCGGTGGAACCACTAGGCTGGGTAAGGCTTAAGCCTTACCCGGATTTGGTTCTGTTAGGCTGAGCCTTACCCCATTTTGATGTAGAATTTTGAATTTAGAAGTATGTTGTTTAGATAATACTTGGCTACATTGACAGAAAGGCCTCATTTATCTGAATAAAAGACCAAAAGACGTTTGGCTGCGTGTATTAAACTCGGCTTTTTTTCACTGATCTTAAACGCAGAGACTAACATGAGATATGTGCAGTGAGGACAGAGGACTGGATCACGATAAAATGTTATGCTAGATATGCCACGTTTTTCAAACAAATTTACTTTTTCTTAGTCTAGCACAAACCTTATCCGTTTTTTGGCCTTTTGCTGGGAACGTCACTTTTTTTGTAGTCTGAGTAAAAACAGCTTGGATTCATGGAGCTCGAGCTGACATTTTATTTTGACGAATTGAACTCAAAAAAGTATTTCCTTGGTTGCTTGCTTGTTCTTGGTACGAAAACTTTTATTATGGAAAGCTGCACTTTCTCGAAAAACTTTCTAAATTTGCTGCTTTTCTTACCACGAGCCTTATCCCATTTGGAAATATTCCGCCGCCTCTGTTTTGAAGTGATTTGATTTCAAAATTTTCAGAACTGATCTTACGCAATTATTATTATCGATCTTTAGAAGAATTTTTATTGATAGTATTATTTTAAATCAAATAAAAAGTAGAATTAATTTAGTTGTCAAATGCATGTTTTTCAATTCATCCTAATTAATATGAAAAGTTTCAATTACATCTGAACAATATAAAAGAATTTTTTTCGTGGTTCTTACGGCCTTGCAAGCAGACACACTCCCGTGTTTATCCATAACTATTCCGGAAAGATATTTTAGTCCAAAGTAGATTAAGAACTTTGTTTACATTTTTTGCTAATATATGGCTGCATATTGTTACTTTTCGTTATTTTCAATGTCATCAAGTGGTATATTTGAACACTATCATTGATACGTTCGGTATAGATAATAGTATAATATATAATAAATAAAGTGATAATATACAAAAACAACTGATGATTGAATTAACACTTTTACTCTAAAGAACTACTGTTATCATATCAGAAAAATATTTAATATATAAAGGAAAACACAACGTAGAGCAAACGTCAGAACTGGACAAAATGATGCTTTGTAGTAGAATAGTATTGACATACGTTGATATTTTATTTTTAACTATGTCTCGCCTTATTTTGTAGTATTAACAAAAGAAAAAACTTGGTATAAAATATAAAATTTTGAGTAGTACAACTAATTATAAACTTCAACTTTGAGAATACTGTTTGTATCCCAGCAAAACTAAGTAAGCGAGATTGTAGCGTTCCCTTCCAGCCAGATTATCAACATTAAAATGTATATTTATCTAGTTGCATCAACCAATTAAGAGTACCATCTTCCCGCTCTTTTTCACCTTGAAGGCAAAGATAGGATATTTGAATCCAAATTTTTACTACAGATCCTTCAGATTCTATCTCGGATTCGAACTTTTTTTCCAAACATATATTATTCTGGAAATGTTCGAATAATGCTGAAAACCCTGTGTGAAAAGTCGGTTTTTGCCTTAAGAATATTCTCGTGACCAACCTCGAAGTTAAAAACGCTCTTAAAGAATTTGAAGCCGAAAATACAGTCGGAAGTATCTGTGGTAAAAACTTAGTCTCAATCAGACTATTTTTCCAGAGATCGTAACGTGACTGATTTGAAACTACTAGTATAATGAGTATTACAAGTACCATTAACGGGTCACTGGGTATTTGCATCGACGCTCACATCTCAGCGAAAACTCTCGGTAGTGGCCTCATTGTGAAGTTAAGGTTTAGTCTATCAGACCATAAAGTTATAAGACACTGAAAACGAAACAAAACTTATCAAAACAAAAAAATAGAGTGTTTTCAGCCTTCTTAGCAAAAAACGTAAAAAGTCATAATTTTTCCTAGAAAAAATTGTGAAACTGTAAGAGTGATCTTATTTCTAGAGTCCAGGCATTTCTGTAAATTAGGCTATGCTCGACTCAGAATAAAAAACTTTCTCAAAAACGAGAAGGGATATCCTTGATCGGCAGTAGCTGGATATATCGTATTCAAGCTAAATTTAATCTAGTTGCAGTTGAACCTGATCTGGAGAAATGCACCGTTAGTACAGATGCAAGCATTCACTTTTATCTTTATATAACTTATGTAAGGTGCACGCAAAGCAAAATTTTAGCAAAATTTTTTTTCGATAAAAGACACATATTCGGATTTGCCAGAGCATGCTGATCACGAATATGACCTTGAAAGTTGAAAAAAACCTTTTTTTCGGGGAGAAAAATGCAAAATACTGAAAAGGTCCAAAAAC
>CAJNOQ010002721.1:0-22920 GCA_905250885.1 Didymodactylos carnosus | reverse complement strand
TTTCTCTCTTCTTGTGCTGACATTCTCTCACCTCACCTTCACTTCATTTTTCATCTGTGTCTTTCTACTAGCAATTTTCCAACTTTATGGAAAACTGCATTCATTGCACCTGTTCATAAAAAAGGCGCTCTTGCCGATATTTCTAACTATCGCCCTATTTCGCTTCTTCCTGTTGTTTCTAAAGTGTTTGAACGTCTAACTTATAATTTTATTTTTTCTCATCTTTCGAAACACTCTTTTTTTGTAAATAAACAATTCGGTTTTCGTCCTAAACATTCTACTCTGGATGCTTTGTTGTTTTTATCTTCAACCGTCTTGAACTTTTGGAATGTTGGTGTAAAGTGTGTTGGTGTGTCGTTTGATTTTTCTAAAGCATTTGACTCCGTTCCTCATTCTCTCTTGTTAGAAAAATTATCTCGTTGTGGTGTGCGTGATTCTTTGTTGTCGCTTCTATCTTCTTATCTTTCGAACCGTTCTCAGTGTGTGCGTGTGAATGATTCTGTCTCCTCTTCTTCTCCTGTTTCTTCTGGTGTTCCTCAAGGCAGTGTGCTTGGTCCTCTTTTATTTCTTATTTTTATTAATGATCTACCTCGGTCGCTCCCACCTAATTGTGAAATCTGTCTCTTTGCTGATGATGTTTTTTTGATTGTTCCTCTTTCCCCTACTGATTCGTCTAATTTTTCTCAATTTTTTTTTTCAAAACTGTATAAACTCTGTTTCTCATTGGTCTTCTTCCAATCTCATGTCTCTAAACGTTTCTAAACGTTGTTGGCTTTCTTTTTCTTTCCATCTCTTTCCGTATGTTTATAATCAATTGTATCTCAATGGTGTTCCTCTCTCTGTTGTGTCTTCTGTTCGTTGTCTTGGTGTTCTCGTTTCGCACGATCTTAGGTGGAATGATCATGCCAAGGACATTGCTCTTGTTTGTCGGCGCAAGCTTGGAGCATTGAATCGTGCCTTTGGATTAGCTTCAACTGAAGTTCGGCGTCTAATCTATCTTTCTTCTATTCTTCCTAAAATTCTATTGCTGTGCCTTGTATGACAGTTCGTTTTCTCTTACTGTTCTTGATTCTGTAAATAAACTTGCTTCTCGTATTATTTCTCGCAATTTTGACCATCGTTGTTCTAGTTCCCTACTTGTATCTCAACTTTCTCTTCCTAAACTCTCTCTTCGTCGTAAATACTTTAGACTTCTACAGTTTTTTAAAATTTATCATCGTCTAAGTCCTGTTTCTCTTTTTTATGCTATTCATCATCCTCACTACTCATCTTTACGTCTTCATCACTCTAAATACGTTCGCATTCTTACTTCTGTTGATGGTTTTTCTCCGCAAACGGTGCATGCATGCTTTTTTTTCCTTTTTACTACTTCTGGTCCTAACTTTAGTTGTCTTGTTTATTCTATTCTTTTTTTTACTCTTTTGATGTTGCTTGGCTTGAGTCATTGTTATTACCGGTCGGTGAGCTTTGATGACTCACACTTTTCGTGAATAAAACAGTCTTAGTCTTAGTCTTAGTCTTAAATCCTATTTCGTTAATCTTTATCGCTGTTAATGGAAAAGAAGTGAATATTAGAAAACTGTAGTCTAATTCCGTTATTTCACATAGCGTACTATGCATTTATAACTCGCTCTAAAAACTTCATATTTTGTGATGTATTTCTGAAGATATGTTTTTTTTTCTATAAGTATTCATAAACATTTTTATCCAACCTTTTGTCAAACGCACAGCGTTCATGTGGTACGTCCGATTTTTGGAATTCGAGGAGGTGTGGATGACTCGAAGTACAGTGAACGTTCTTTTGCATTTTTTGATACCAAATAATGCTTTGTGGTCTTGTTACTTAAATTTATAGAGTTAGAAAGTAAGAAAGCGTCACTCTGTCAGTAAGGACACAACGTACTTCGACGATACGCAGTTCGAATCCCGGCAACGGCGGTCGCGTGATAATCTTGGACCAGCTTTCTACAAGCTCATTATCTTGGCACCTTTGGACACAGATGCAATGGGGTAACTCGGTTCCAGTGGCCATCAAACTAGAGAGAAAAGTTTAAAAAAAAACGTTTCGTGACTACTTCTAGCTTCTTAAAACAAGAAATGGCAATAGGGGAAAACTGTTTACTTTTATCGAACTTCCTTCAAGGATGATCGGTTAGAAATTCATCAGAATAACTAGCTTTTTTACTTATTCTCTCATCTCTCTCTCTATATATAGCTAAATGTATAGATATATATATATATATACTCTATATATATATTTATATAGATAGATAGATATATATATATATATGATAAAAAGTTGTCTCAGTGGTGTAATGTAATCATGTTTTTTCTATACTCACTCGGAAACAACCACTATAAATTTAGATAAAATTTGTGATTTATAATTGATTCTGCTTATGATGTAGTGGGGCACCAGAAAAAAGAAGAATTGAATTAACAAAGTAGAGATTCTATGGATAAATATTTTACAGAGTACGGCTTGTCACTATTTGGAGAATAGTTTGCATTTTTTGAAGAACGGAAATTTTTATAACATAAAAGAGCGCGAATCATCACAAAGACGATTTTCCCATATAATAGTTTAAAACTTGTCATCGATCATTATTGTTAAGAGAATGGGCTGCATCATTTTTCTATACAGCAATTAGTTCAAAAGTGAATAAAAGATGATCAAAGTAAATTTCTTATTTTTTATTAACACACTCTTTTACAGTCTTTGGTTACGCTTTTGAGAAGAGATTATTCTTTAGTCGAATACGCTTGTCGCTAATGTTAGATTAATATATTTATAAAATGGAATTCGATGTTAAAATTTCGATCTGAAAGAATCGTTGCATAAAAAAGCACGCGTTTAATTTTTACCAAAATGAAGATAACATATTTTGCGTTTGAAATCTTTGCTCTAAAGATGATCTACTTTTGAAATAAATGCTGTGCAGAGAAAAGATGCAGTCCGTTCTTCAAACAGTGGAACATTTGTTCGAAATTATATGCGACTTTCACAAAGATATCAGTCATCAAGCATTTGGATAAAAGTGCGATATATTCGTAAGTAGGTATAAATTAGATTTACCAATCAGAAAATACCTAATCATGCATAGAGCACTTTGATCACTGGAAAGTTGGTATTTTAGTAAAAAGACTCGCAGTTTTAGTGCCAACAAGTGGCAAAAGTCACTTTAGCGGCTTGGAGAAAAGTGAATGACTCGTAATTGTTTCTCACTACAATGGCTGAAAATTTTACTTTTGATTTAAAGTGTTTTTAATTAAGAAATCACTGCACAAATCGACCAAGAACTTTTGTCGTTTAGAAGAATTCTATATGTGTCTTCTAAAATTCCACAGGCTTATATTTTGTCGATATGAGTTCAAAATCTGCCAACTGCGATTATACAACATCAAATAAAACAAGTGATATTGCTTTGATATTGAAAGTGAGTTCTCTAGATGTTCTGCCACCAACTGGTAGTTCGTATTGCAAAGCGCTGGGTCAAATTGTTTCCAAACAATTTTATATTGTAAGTATCATTGTTCTCTTGATCTTATTTTGGATCGAGGAAGTCATTAGCTACCCATGCCTCGTTCTTTTTAAGAAAACCGTCGGTATTCTGCGGTACTTAAGAATACCGATAGTTTTCTTAAAAGAAACGAGACATGGATACTTATCAAGGGGGAAAAAGCGCACTCCGCCACTTCGCGGAGTAAATCGCACTCCGGCACTCCGTACAATGGTCCGGAGTGGCGAAGTGCGTTATTTTCTTTTAAAATAAAATAGTGATATTTCTCTCAATATTCTTCCCCCAAAACGGAACAATCCGATTCCCGAAACAGAACAGTTATGTTCCCAGGACAGAACAATCCGGTACTTTTCTTGAGGAAATTTCTCAGATAACGGGACAATTGTGTTCTGTTCTGTGAATTCTTTTCCCACAGACAGAACGTCTTTGTTCTGCTTGTAGGAACAGAGATTTCTGGAACAGTTCAGTTCAATAAAATTTCTGAAGCCCGCGGTACTCTGGGCCACTCCGTGCACTCCGGCACTCCACGGAGTACGTTTTTTCCCCCTTGATACTTATACTTCTAACTAGAGATGAGACTGTCCTAGTCGCTATGGAGCCTGATGGTGATACACAAGTTACTTATACATTAGGCTTCGCCTTAAACTATAATGAATATATCGAGTATGATATAGAAAAAGGCCGAATGAAATATCTTATAAGCTTTTGTTCGAATGAAAATATTTTGTCAGACTCAAGATAATCGTCACATTTTAATAGTCACTCTTTTATTGTATATTTTTTAGTATCTCTCATTCTCACTCACGAAACACATTGTTTTCTGTGATTTATATTTCTTTTTCTAAAAGAATCTAACTGTAACTGTTAAGTATGAAGACGCGAAGCAACGAAATTCTGTTCCCCATTGGACAAAGTTTTTCAGAAGCATACCACCGACAGAAATTATATTCATTTAGAGTCGTGCAAAAAGAACTTTTTCGTATTCAGCACACCCGACAACCCAGAACAATTTCTATTTTTGGCGACGGATTTTGCCAAAAGTTTCAGAAAAATTTTGAAACTAATATAATTCTCCCATGGAAATTGTCGTCATTTTGTTTGAAAGTTTTCTTAAACTTTTGATAATAACCATTGTAAGCAGCCGTCTAGTAGGCACACAACGTACTTCAAAGATACGGAGTTCGAATCCCGGCAACGGCGGTCGCGTGATAGTCTCGGACAAGCTGTTTAATGCTCATTGTCTCGGTATCTTTGGGCACAGATGCAATGGAGTAACCTGATTTCAGTGGCCATTGGACTAGAGAGATGAGAATTAAAGTTTAGTAAAAAAACAAAAAAAGGTAATCATTGCCATAAATAAAAAATCTACTGAGTTATCGCGTGTGCTAAATACGAAAAAGCACTTTTCCAGGACTCTGCATGAACTTTATTTTTTTCGTAACGTTGATATGGTGATGTTGATATTTAAACTTGACTTTGATTCTTAAAGAATAAACTGATTTTTGGTTATAGAAAAAGCTCAGCCCTTAGAAACTTGAAAAAGGTTACAGAAAGGCAGTGTTGAAGACAGCGCGCATGGTAAGGGGCAGTTCAAGTTTGCAGAAGTTGAGCTTATCTATAACTAAAAAGCTGATGTAAGATAAAAATTTATTCTTTGAGACGCGAACCTAGGTAAAAAATCTTGAACCAATATCTTGATTAAAACTTGAAAAAAAACTTCTCAGACTTCTACTCAATTCAAGACTTACGCAGGCCTTGGTTACCTCAAGATCTTACGCAGATTTATGGACATCTGTCAAGATATTGATGCAAAATTCTGAAGATACGTCAGACTCAGAGTCAAGAGAATGCTGATCAAGATCTTGATCAAGAATTTTCAAAAAGCAGAATCTTTAAAGGACTTGTGCAGATTTTCAATTTCTGCAAGACGTAGGGAAGTCGAAGAGCGTTTTCGTACCAAAACTGTGACATTATACTGCGAGAAGAAAACCATGACATTTTCATCCACTATAAAAAGTAGCAAACAAAGTGTAGCCATCCGCT
The DNA here is from genome assembly GCA_905250885.1 of Didymodactylos carnosus. Lineage (NCBI taxonomy): Eukaryota > Metazoa > Rotifera > Eurotatoria > Philodinida > Philodinidae > Didymodactylos > Didymodactylos carnosus. The sequence continues at coordinate 17,356 of CAJNOQ010002721.1, read as the reverse complement.
TTTCTGTTAGCCACTAAAGTGACTTCAGTCATTTTACCGAAATCTCGAGTTTACAAGATAAATAGAGTTGGGAAAGGCAAACTTATGATAACTACGAGCTTCACGAATTTCAGATTAGACTAGTATACGTTATGCGATAGAACTTGATCACACTTATGAATGTTTCTATATGGAAAGTTTTTTAATGTGGAAGTTAGGAATGACATCTTGAAATAATTAAGCATAGTGCTTTTTTTAATTTTGAAAAAAACGGTAAACTCTGCAGGTGCTGTTTGTACACGGTGAAAACGGATTATGAACATAATTTTACACGATAGAATTACATTTGGAGGTTATTTGAAAATGGTAAAAAGGAAAGCGCTAATTACAAAATAAATAATAATAATACAAAATATTCTGACACCATATTCCCCATTACTTAAACGAAGCGTGAAATAAAAAACATAATCTAATAATTATTTTGTAACTATCTTTCACACTTGATGCAGGGAATAGACAATGAGAAATATTTTGACCTATTTCATTAAGAAAAGTGTATGTAGTCATTTTTATAAATAAAGAGAAAAGACCGAAAAATAAAATAGACTTCAGGTCCACGAATTGTAGAATAAGATTTTATACGATCTTACAAGATCTTGTCATAGGAAATTATAAGATTTCAACAGAACTTGGTACATCCTTTTGAATTCTAGTAAGATACTATAAGTGAATTTGTAAGACCGTTTAAGATAGTATATGATCTTGCAAGAATTCATCATATCGTACAGGATTTTGTACTTGTTCTTTCTGATAAATTCCCTGTAAAATTTTATGTTAAGAAGCAAATATGAGTCTGGACTCTCGATGATTTTACAAGATCATGTGGTTTCTTGTCACTTCTTTTGCTCTTATCATTTAAGATCGCATGACATCGGAATACGAGATTCCAGTAGAAAACAATTGACCAACAGTTGATATATTCTTCTAAGATTAATTCCATCTGGAAATAAGTAGTTCAAGTCCATTTATATTCTTTAAGATTAATTCAATGTAATGCAAAAATTGGTGGAACTAAAGGATGGCCAGGTTAGATTTGTCTTAAATTAGGTCGACGATTGACTAAATTTCCTCAGAAGTTTTTTTAAAAAAGTCCTTTTTGTGAAAAACAAATGTCTAACAAATATTTAATGGTAAAGCAACTGAGGCGCAATTACGGAGACTAATTCAAAATATAGCTAAGCTGTATGAGTTGAGAAATGAGGTGCAGCACACAACACATATGTTGCACAGTATGATAAACAGAATACTTTTATATTAATTTGTTTTCTTTTGAATACCTAATTCTTTGTTTCTATGCTACGACCTAAGGATATACGTTTTGTACTATGTTTCGTTTCTGTTCTTTCCTTAATTTGTCTTTGTGTACTAGTGTCGAAATAACATTAAGGTAGATTCTCCAAAACGAAAAGACAGGCAGGCTGGTGGGACACAGAACATTTATCCAGCACAAATATAGTAGCGTTTGACCGATCGACGTTCCGTCTATCCATCTCGTAGTAATCTAGAAGATCTGACTAGTTTAGGATGCCGTCCGATGATATTTTCTACTTTTATACACAATTTTGTCTTAAAATACTATTCAGTTATTTACTTTTTGACTACGCTTTTGAAATTGTTATACTTCTTTATCGTTCATGCATAAGGTTCATTAAAATAGATTCTGAATGTTTGGCTGTTTTATTTAAATAAACAAATACGCATAGTCTACTTAAAAAATCAAAAAGAGTAAATACTCAATATAATGCAGTCGAAATAATGTAGTTGAATTTTTTCTTTTTCAATTAATTCATCTAAGAGCAAAAAATCATGTCAAGAACTAGCTTCATTTTAACTCATCGTAGTTGTTCTACTGAGAAACTTAGTAAAATTTTATTCAGATCTTAGTAAGATTTCGCTTACATTTGTCTACGATTGTGTGACCCGAAAATTTTAAGATTTTACTGCGATCTTGATGAGATCTTATTAAGATATAGATTATTTTATTTAAGATTTTTTCAAGATCGCATGAGACGCTGCTAAGATCTTAATAGTAAGAATTATTATGTTTTTTTATAACATTCATTCACGATTCACTAAGAATTTTTGAATATCTAGTCAACACTGTTCAAAGTGCAAACTGAACGGATTTGAAGAAGAGGAGAAATTTCATATTTTCGGTTCCCCAACCGTGGATCTTGGCTTATATTGTACACTCTCTGAAAATTTGTTGAACACTTTCGAGAAAGGTACGAGTAAAGTCTGCAAGACGAAAGATATTGTAAACTTTAGTTATATTTACGTTGTTAGATGGATGCATGAGGGCAAAACAAAAAGGTGAATAAAAATAGAGTCATCAAATCGCCTTTAGATCTTAAATAAGGTCTTAGAATATCTCACCAAGATAAAGAATAAGATCTTACAAGATTTTACTAAGATAATTTTAAGAAGTGTCTAAGATTTTTACTAGGGTCATTCCGAATTGTATATTACTTTGTCTATTTTTAATGAAAAAGTTGAAACAATTGATCATCATTCTCATATAATCTATCGTGTGTTTTGAAAAACAAGTAAGTATTTGTAGCATATGCATCCGTTTATTTGAACTTCATTTTTTGTGTTTTTACTGTATTATGCTGTTATGATGTGTTCAAGTGCTAGAGTGACAGAGGGTTTAGTGAGCAACCAAGAGATATACGACACGCTTGTTGTTGTTTTTTTATAAAGCATATTTCAGAGTTAGAGTTTTGAGTTCTTTCTTTTGGAATGAGAAAAGAAGAATTTCTAGATAGTAATTTTACATGACAAACAGACATGTTGACTTATAAGTTTTTTAATGAACCGTAAACGTTGGTTGAAATAAAATATACTCCAATAAATTTCTAATTTTTTTTTGTTTTGTTCTTTGTCAACAAACATTAGATGTCCTTTTCTCGACATTCAACAGCAAAACAATTACATACACATTGTCTACAGATAGTTGATGAGAAATTTTTGAATACATTTCACATGTTGTACTATCTTTTCAGATATTTTTCTTGCCGTGGTTTCATTAACACAATAATATTATTTCCTAAAGAAGCTTAATAATAGTTGTTTGGGTGTGTATATTGTATTCATCTTTTTTTTTTCAATGTCATTGTCTATATTTTCTTTTTATTCAAATTACGCCTATAATCATTAGAAAATTCAACGAAGATCAATAGTCATCGTATTGAATTCGACTTCAGCGAGTAAGTAATAATTCGCTTTAAAACTAATCAAATTGTCTGTTTTAAAAGATTCTAACGTTATTACTCTGTTAAAACAATAATATATATTCATTGGACAATACACAAAATAATTTTATTTAGAAATCGAAAATTTTCATAGTAGTAAATGATTATAAAATATTGATCATTAATACAAAGTAATTAGATTGAGCTGCGTACAAGCGGCATGGGCAACTAGATAGATTTTAGAACTTCTACAGTTGACAATAGAAGATAGAAGTGTTTGTTAAAACTGTAAAGCAATTTTATATTTCTATGCGACAGAAAAAATTCATTCATACACATATTTTCATCTAAAGTTACATTATTAGAATGTGTTATGTAAAAACATGATCTGATTAAATCTGATTAATTTAGTCTTGAGATAGGGCATATTTATTTCAATTTTTTTATCTCTAAAAACGTTTAAGTGTAAGATGCATCTGAATACTATAGATGAATTTGACAATTACCATATTGTACATTGATCATATATATTGACGGTTAATAACTTTTGTTTAAGATATTTCGTCTGTTTTTGTTATGTTCGAAATAAAACTAATACAGAATGTTTCGTTCGGTTTTCGAGTCCGTTCAACGACACTCTCACAAGAAAATAGACATAATAAAAAAATTTCTAATACCTACTCTTATGTAGATCGATCAGGAAGCCGAGATAGAAAAATCAAATTATTATTCGTATATTTATACTGTTCGATCTTTTCTATCTGTGCCCATTCTTCAGATCATACAATACACATCTTGATAAAAAAAAATAAATCAACAGATCTCAACATTATTTCCACAGAGCAATCCCTTTCCCTTATTCACCTTAAAACACAGTTCTCAAGAGCAACTAGTTTTTTTATACAGACTAAAATTTTCTAATATCTACAATTTACTTGTTTGATCCTTGCGTCCATCAAGTAGAAAAAGCCAGATAATAACGTCTTATAACAAATGTTTTCCTATTTTTACTAGCAAATACTATCGTGTCAAAATTTATTTCTTACAACTAAATTCTCAATCCCTTGTGTATACACTATGATTTTTCTAAAATATCAACATATGTTTAAAATCGGTATATATCAAAGAACATCTTTTTCTAAATTGAAAGAAACGAAAAAAAGGTGTGACGTTTTCTACCAGCTGGTACCCTATCACTTATCACGTCAATCTTTCTTCATATCGCTTTTTCTCTTCTTTCTACAGAGAAAAAAACCTACGAGTCTTCAAACTGTTACCATCTTAAATGGACATTTTATGACCTGGACTATTAAAAACCTAATACTCTGTTCTGTAACTTGTTCTAATATTCATATTTTTTTCCAAGTTCAATTACTATTAGCTGCAAGAATAAGTAGACAAAAAAAAATTTTTCTACTTTCTGTTTTCTTTTTCTTCTTCTATATTTCTATCTAATAATAATAATAATAATAATATAAAAAGACTTATTTTCGTTTTTATTCGTTATTGGTACTTGACAAGGGATTTAATATTCAATGTGCGTGTGTGTATGTATTTGTGTGTGTATGTCATAAGACTTGATTACATTATCACTTATATTTAAACGGACAAACATTTTCGTGGTTAAATTCTAGAATAACTAGAAACAAGAAAAACGAATGTGCATTATGTTTATTAATGTCACACTCGCCGTCCATGACAAAAATAGTATTTAATTTTTTAATTAAACTTTCGTTTTTAAACCATATTAACTTATTAATTTACATTTTAAATTATATTCATAGTAAGTCAACTTTTGATTGTTGTGGAATAGCTAGAATCTATAAGTCATCGTATATATCAACGACATATGTCACAAAACGTGCACAAAGTGAGTATTTGAAATCTAAAGTGAACGGGAAGCAAATTGAAGAGCAAACGTATCAATAAATTTTAGCAAAATCACTGATCAACAGATTTAAGCGTTTTTTTTAGAAACATAAAACAATCATAAAAGTTAGTTTTCTATCCTTCAGTTCCACTTGTAGTAAAAAAAAGTACTTCTAAAACCAAGGAAAATGTGTTTTATGAATACTTTTTGTCAAATAAATACTTTGACGCAGATTGTTTGACGCAGGTTTTCACGCCAATTCCGAATATAATACTCATTTTGAATGAAAATATCATCTAGTAATACAAATAATTGTATTTTTCTAATATATTTTAGTTCGATAAGGCGTGGGAAGTCGAATATTATAATATGATTTTTAACTTAGATGGACATTTTTTTGAATAGTGACATTATAATAGGACGTTGAATGCAAGAACTTTTACACATATTGTTGCTTCAGTTAGACAAACAATATTTTGAGAATTTTTTTCCTGCAGAAACAGAAAATTTTTCTAATCATATGTAACCGTTTCTCCTAAAAGTGGTTTTCTGTATCTGTCTCGATAAAAGTTTTAAAATCACGCAAAACAAAAATCACTGTTATACGTGACAATTAAGAATTTCACGAAACACCGAGAGAAATAGGAGCTTGTCACTTTTGTGTATCCACTTTCTTTTTCTCCAAATATCATAATAACAGTTTATTTTATTTAAATGGCTAGTAACTATAGAGTCACATGGAGGAAATACTAAGTAAATTATGACTGAAGTTTGTGAAATGAAATTTGTTTTTCTTGAGAAAAACAGTGTTTGTTTTGATTTTAAATATGATTTTCATTATTTATATAGCAGATAGATGACATTCCATCGATTTTTCAGTTTGCCATATCAGAAATTAACAATTAATTTGACAAAAAATATATTATATTCCAGACAGTGGCCCTCTAAAATAAACGAAACTTGATCGAAAAAACGAAAAACTACGCGAAGTAATATTTCTGTTCTTATCCTTCTCTTTTTTCGTTGGCATTGTGTAATATTTGTATTGCTAAGTTAGATTCGGAGCCAAAACACAATTTCCTGATAATTTGAAGTTCAGTTTTAAAAATCTCAGCAACGCTTCAACTTATATGCCCACGATTTTCGCCAAAATTCCTTAAAATGTTTGCTCTTTAATGCATTCTACTTCAGATTGAATTTCAAATACTCCCCATGTTATCAAAACCAAAATGTTTTTTACGTGAATCACTTGAATTACGCAAAAAAATGCAATAATATAAGTGGTGTAACGCAAAAAATGGTTACAAAGGTGAACTTATTGCAAAATTCTGCAAATTTTTACACAAAATTGTGTATTAGTTGACCGTTTTGCAAAATTTTGTACGCAAGTCGCTTTTTTAGCGCTATTTAACGTAGAAATTCTCTGAAAGGGGCTACATGGGGTCTTCTTATGCACTTTTGGTCGCACAATATCGTGGGCATACCCAATAGCTTGCATATCTTACTCTTTAGACTATCTCATTTGTACGAGCAGTTAAAACTTTCTCTAAACGAGGCTTAGTATAACTAATAAGGAGGCAGATCCAATAATCTGTCACATACATCATGTGTTCAAGTAGCCTATGTGGTTTTGTTTTTATAATATAAATCCGTACTTCGTGTGCAGATGAATCTGATTCAAATAATGTGCTCTAGTTTTGAACTTGCTTATGCTTGATTGTTTTTTTTATTCATGAAAAACGCATAACTCTGCCACCGGAATCTCTGTGCGTTACCATTTTTTCTCTTTTCGTCTATCCTATAATTTTCGGAAAGAATATCGTAGAATCCTGGAGAGCGTCTTGCTTTGTAGAATGAAGTGCGTTCTTCAAAATCCACCACTAGCTCAGTTCAAAATAATTGACGCTTTTTATGCTGTACTTAAAATTTTTACGCGTTTTTCATGTATTGCAAATATTTTTTAGAAAATAAAAATAAATATTTTCCATAAAAAAAAAACTACGTACATTTCTAATAAAGCAAGAGATTCTTGTTGTTGACTGATCTGATTTATAATTGTTCAACCAACATATGTATGTCTTATTATCGTATAATACGAAAAGTTAAAAGTGAGACTAGTAATTTAGTTTTTATCGCTAGAACTACAAAGAAAATTACATATCATCGTACACTATTGTTGTGATGTGTAAAATGGGCTAAGAAACTTATTTTAGAGATTCTCAGAATAAAATTCATTAACGTATATTAAAATAATCATAGTGGAAATCTACTACGTCATTTCAAGTGTAATCTTGATAAAATAATACTTTTCAGTTAAGTTGCTACATCATCATCGTATGCGTGAAGCAAATTTTTTTTTTTTTGTATTTTATATAATTTTTCTCAATGTATATGTCGCACTCTATTGTCATAAAAACTACTCACAACTTCTAACTAATTTAAATGAAGAGTTCTTTATATGAATAATGTACATATATATTCCGTTTCTGCCATGTTAATAAATTTGACATACATATAGACACTTTTTTTTTTCTCAGATTAAAATTTGCATGTTTTTCTAATTCAAGAATAGATACACACTAATATGGCGAATAAACAACGAAAAAAAGAAAATTTTCTTCGACAATTTCGTGATGAACAAAGTAAAGAATTGAAACAATTAACGGCGGCACAATTTATGGAAATTTGGAGTCATTATGATACAGATGGTAATATTTTCTCACTATAGACATTTTAAATAATTTGATATTTATTTTTCTATTTAGGCAATGGATTTATTGAAGGTCATGAGTTAGACGATCTTTTACGTGAATTAGCATCAAGTGTTAATCCTGCTGATGTCGGACCAGAAGTAATTTTAGTTTATTAGAAAAATTTTTCAACTACTATTTTTATATACGATTGTTTTTTCTCAATTACAGCTGATTCCCGATAGTGTTTTACGTGAGTTGAAAGATTGTTTTCTCGAAGCCTATGACGAAAATGAAGATGGTAAAATTGAAATTGGAGAAGTAAATTTTTTTTTTACTATTTAAAATAATTTAATAGAAAAATTGAAAAAATTTTATTCTATTTTAGTTAGCTGAAATTTTACCAACTGAAGAAAACTTTTTATTATTATTTCGAAAAGATAATCCGTTAGAATCGAGTGTGGATTTTATGAAGGTATGGAAAGAATTTGATACCGATTGTAGTGGTTATATTGAAGCAGATGAATTAAAACAGTTTATCAAAACATTATTGGAAAAACGAAAAGGTATTAAGGCATATGAACCGATAAGCGAAGAAAAATTAATTGAATATACGGATACAATCGTAAGTATCTAATATTGAAATAATATTATCTACTTAACATGATATGAGTATTTTTTAGTTGCATATATTTGATGCGAATGGAGATGGTAAATTGCAATTCAGCGAAATGGCAAAGTAAGAGAATATCAATGTATCCCTATTGTCAATTCCACTTATGCACACATTACTCTCTCTCTCTCGAACAACATTATGTTATTTGCAGTTTTATCATGGGATCATTTTAATTCTAACGTCTCTCTATTATTTCTTATAGGCTTTTACCTGTAAAAGAGAATTTTTTATTGAGACCAATTTTCAAGGTAATTGATCTATCTTTTAATTCTTTTTACTTATTTTTTCTCAATTTTCTTTTCTCTCAGGGATGTGCATCAATAACATCACAGGATTTAGATCGTGTATTTCAATTATATGATAAAGTATGTATGATATTTTTTGAAAAAACTTTTTTCACTACAAATTTTTAAAATTTGATTCGGTTCGATTCAAATTAGACGAGATCATGGACATCTAAGTTTCTCATTGATAACTAAGTATTATTTTTACTAAAAACTAAAGAAAACACACACGCAAGTACACTGATTTTTCGTCCACGGAATTATTTCTTTTTTTCCAAATAGGATGGAAATGATATTATCGAAGAAGAAGAACTTGATGGTTTTGTCAACGATTTAATACAACTGGTTAAAAAAGTATGCTCAGATGAAGTACATTATAACAAAAATGAGTTTTTCATTTGTCCCATATAACGAACCGTCTTTGAGATTCTTGAAGAGCTCAAAACGAGACGTTCAGCTTTCAAAAAACTCATATTGAGTACTATGATTTTTCAGTTAATTTATACGAATTTTCTAGTAAATGAACTTAAAAACTTTTCTCTGTTCTTTATTCAATTTTTCTTTCTCGAAGATAGTATCTCTATCTTTACTTAGAATAAGATGTATACTAATAGCTTAAGTAAATTGTAATGCTGTATAGTATTTTTTTACCATAACTAATGTCTGAACATAAAAAGAATCGAGTTTTCGTAATTAGCTTGTATTTATACACGTTTAAATTCTGATTTTAGGATTACGACAATGAAGATTTGCAACAATTCAAAAGTTCGTTATTAAATGGTTGCGATGTCAATCGGGATAAAAAAATTAGTAAAGCCGAACTTAAAATGGTTTTAATGTCCTTGTCAGCTTAAATGAAGGACAAAAACTTAAATCGAATCATTTTGCTTTATGTATGCGTATTATGCTTAGATGCTGAATGTTAAATTTTTACCTTTATTATTATTTTTGTACATTGGATTTGTCGATGACTACTGATAGAAACTTTTTTGTGTACATCGTTTAATTTAGCTGATTTTCAATTTTAAAAATGACCACAATATTGATTTTTAATACCTTCTCATAGATAAGTAACAGCAATATATTCCACCCATAATTAAAGAAAAATCTCTTAATAAAAATAGCAGTTTATAATATTTCACAAATACATCTTAGCTAAACGTAATTTGATTTATAAACTAAAAGGTTAATTGTTCTTTGGCCTCTGGAGCTGTTCGTTCACATCCTGCTATCAATTCAAGGTCATTCATCAGACCACCATCATCCAAACGTATCCGGCTTAGATTATGATCGTCATTTCACCAAGAGTGACAGTTCGAATTGTTTTCATTTCACTTTCTGAGTATTCTGATGTTGTTGTCCTTGCACCATTGAGGTGCACACGCTCTGATATATCTTATCTGACATTAATCTTCTATTTTCTTATATAAAGCAAGGCTAGGCGAGTCCGAGTTCAAATTCGAGCTTCTTTATAAGATTTCGCATTTGGTTGGACGATTTTGCATTTCCAGTCCGAGTGACTCATGCAATTCAGCAAAAATTGACTGTAAGTAGATGACAGTTGGTGAATTGATAAAGAAAGAAAATTTTACTGTAGCCAAAGACGGGATAAAAGAATAACGCGAGACATGTTAGCAGTCTCAGCTGTTGAGATATCATGGGCCTCAGATAAAGTGGCAGCTGTAGTGATCAACTGATGACTGTTAAACATATTAATCGAAAATAACAATTGTTACATCAATAAATAAATCATTATTTGAAAAAACATAAGTGTCCAATTTTGAGGGGTGTCAGAATATCACTACGCAGTGTATTCTCAAAAAGTGACTGTTTTTTTCAAACTTGCTGAGCTTGCTGGGCTTAATGCATCCTCGTGCATTCCCACTGAGAATATACCAAGCCCAGCAATTGTATTGTCAATGAGAATACACCAAGCCCAGCAAGCCCAGCAAGGAAGTAGTGTCTTTTTGAGAATACACTGCGTACTGATATTCTGACATCTCTGCTGATTTTTTAATAAAACAGCAACATGACTTTACTATGCATCATTTATTACTAGCTTATTAAAAGTTTAACCAGGCATGATGACGGTGTCTTGCCTTATCAAAAGTGTATTAAGTCTCGGAAAAAGTGGAGAGAGAGTAAAAGCAAAGTTCAAAGATCTGCAAGATATTACTAGATCTTAAGCATTAGCACAATGGCCTTCACATAGTATAAGTTAATTTTCCTACAACAAAGAAAGCTTCATGTATACGCAGTAGCGGTACGAAGAGGATGGAGCAGGTAGGCTGTAGCTTCAAAAATTGGAGTAAATTTGCGTTTTTTCACAAAAATAGAGTAAATTTCTCATAGTTCTGGCTAAAATTTTCAGCAAATTTCCAACAACATTTTTGAAAGCAGGGGAGTGTCCCCCAGACACACGATCACGCCACCACTGTGTATATATCTTAATCGAGAGAGATTTGTTGTGGATAATTTTTTCTACTATCTTACTTGCGACCTATAGCAATGATATAAATCTGTAAGTAGGGAAAGATTATGCAACAGCTGTTTATCAAATAATGGTTAACAAAGTTTGATCACGGTTAGTGAAAAAACATCAGTACTTTCCGTTATTTCTCATCAATTTAATAGCCCCATGAATGTGGTCTAATTTAATAAAGATATCGCAAATTTTTTTATTACTCAAATTATTTAGTTTGGAAATAGATAGAGTAGCAGATTGAACGCGAACAAAACGCGTATGAGTATTTGTTCAACATATCTGGTTAAAATTGAATATCTAACAACTTTTAGCGATGCTTTGATTGACAGTTTTACCAAGAGCCCTAAAATCTGTATTATATACTACCACCATCAATTTTTAAATCAACAATATCACCAGGCACTTAATATGGATGACTTCAAGAATAAATAACGGAGAGAGTGTAAGAGTTAATGATACGATTGTTTAAATGTTAAAGAAGTTGTTTCGTCTTACTTAATACAATATCGGGATAATACTATTCAACCTAACTACACCAATCATTCACTACAAAACGAAGTATCGCCTGAAAATCTTTATTTTGTATTCATTCCGCTAGAGATGTGCAATCCAACCCGAAGGTTGAGTATGGGTATGAAGTTGTCCGATACGAGTTTCATTTTTTTAATTTACCCGAAAACCGGAAGGTTTTAGTGGAAAACCGCAAAATTTTAGAGAAAAAAGATACGATTTTAGCTAAAATACATGAAGTTTTAAAAGAGTTACTTAAGAACGTAATGATAACTTGACATCTCCAGCCGAAAAACAAAAGTTTTTAGCTGGAAAACGGAAAGGAGAAAATTTTTAAGCATAAGTCAGGTACGTGTAGGAAAACGGTACCCGCGCATATCTCTACATTCCGCCATATATTCGATAGTACAGCCGTTTTTTGTTGTTGGGAACCATATAATTTATTCTTAAGAGTGGCTGTACCATGTACTAGACCTTCAGTGACACTCAAATCTGTTATAGTAACTAACACAGGTAATAGTTGAACAACCATTTTTCCTTAATCATGGAAGGATTAGAATTTGAAATAGTAATAAGGTTTTCTGTTTGAATTCATAGTTGTAAACGCGCTTTAGATGATATCAGTGATGAAGTAACAATAAAATATCATTTTGAATTAGTAAATCGGTGTTGTTTCGATTATTTGCATGATTAGCAGGTAATAAACTACCGCTTAATACTCTTGATGATATGCGAGATTGTTAAAGTGGAGACTGCCGATATAGTGAAAATCTTCAATTAATCCGAATTAATCAGCCGATTCATCGTACGCTTAATCGTGGTTTTTGAGCAGAATTTTCTCCTGATTAACTGGAACTTTGGGAAGAAATCGGCGGTAAATTTCAATTAAGCGCGATTTTTGCTGAGTTCATCAAGAAACTGTCGATTTTTCTAAATGCACGATTGCAGTAAAAACCACACTTGATTGAAATTTACCGCCGATTTCTTCCCAAAGTCCCAGTTAATCAGGAGAAAATTCTGCTTAAAAATCACGGTTAAGCGCATGATGAATCGGCTGATTAATCGCGCTTAATCAGTCATTTCTTTCCGATTTTTGACGCCATGGGCTTGTTTTTGACATTGTACTTTGCTAAGTATTAATAATCAATTCAAAGCATTTTACTATTGTAAGGCTTAAAATAGCAGATTTTATTAGAAAAGGCTGTCCAGCGGTGTAAGTGGTTGAATATGATATATATATATATATGAATTTAAAAATAATGCAATGAACAGAAATTTAATAGAATAAACGAGAACAACAACAAAGAAAGACAAGTAGTATATTGCAAGAACGAAAAAAATCGGACACATAGGTGTCAGAATGAGAGAGAAAACATGCGTATACAGCACAAATATGAGAAAATACAAAATGAATCACAGAAGAAAGTATGGAAATATCGGTTACATTGTTTATTTTTGATTCGTAGCACCACTAATAATACCATCATAACACGTAATACGATGAATTTTATCGATTGTTTCATTTAAATCAACACGTAATGGGTCAATATCTGTATCATTTTCATCGAGTGTTTGCAATTGTTCTTCAAGATCGTTCCTAAAAAACAAAAGACTTTGGAGAACAACAATAGAGATGATGAAAATTATATCATTGGCACCCCTACTAATTATGCATTCTTATTGTGAGCTTACAGTCGAAGAGGGCCATTTTTTATCACGACTATGAATTTACAAGAATCCAGATATATTCGTTTTCTTTAATGGATAAAAATAACCCTATAAATATTCTATAAGAATATACAGTAAGAACGTTCCGAACACTTTAATTTCCAACTTTCCATGCTGAACAGTTTCTAAGATTAGTATGTCTAATATGTATCAGAGTGAGCAGAGCTATGTTTTAGCATCTAGGTGATAGAAGACGATGTATAATAAACATCCAATTGGTAGAAAACTTACTTATATGTTTTCAAAATATCAATTTCATTCTTTTCAGCTGCCGATAACGTTTTTTCTTTTCGTCGTTTAGATTTTTTGTTCTACAAATAAAAAAGAGAACTCAAACATTTCAAAAACACAACAATATGGAAATGTTTAGATTCAGTCTATATATCATCAGAAAGAGCAAAGAAGTCGCTAAACTTTATACTACTTCCTACAATCACATGAGTCATATCTGCAAAATGTTCAACTTACATCAATCGAATACCAAAATTGTTTATCATTTGTTTGCTCCGCCATTCTAGCTTGGTCCAACAGTTCAAAAGTAATTGCTTCCGAATAGTTATAATATCTTAACATTCTTTTAACACAATCAATACTGTATAATGTTATTTCACTTGTTCGATGTTTACTTCTTGGACATTGATCAATAGATGCCATTGATTTAACTAAATTTGCACATAATATTGGATCTGTTAGTGGACTAATACGTGTTGGATGAAAATTATTCATTATTGCCTAGAAAAAATAAAGAAAAATATTGACATTTATTATTCTTAGTGTCCAGTGCATAGTTCTACATACAAATGTTTTCAAGGTATCTTCATCAAGTCCTTTCAATAATGCGGAAATACTAAACCAAGGCAACATGACCCACGTGTTATAACGAGCAAATATTAATTTATCATAAGGTGTTACTGGTGTTATTTTAACATATTGTTCTTGTGGTTTTTTCTTTTCATCTGCTTCCGCCAGATCATTTAATTGTTTTGACTTAAATTTTTCCTTTTCTGTCCTACAACATAAAAGTAAAAAATGACAATTTCAAACACAGTTGGCAATACAGCATAATAGATCATCTTCGCACTCACTCTCCTGCTCTAAAAAATTCCAATATCAGTGGATGTATAGCATTACCATTTTCATCGATTCCATCATCCTATAAAAAAAGACAGGTGTTACAGATAATAAACGAAAAGTTTTTATATAAAGGAAATAAATTAGATAATTCTAACCTGTAACTCTCTACTTAAACTATCTTCAACAGCTTCAGCCATTTTAAGATGTAACAAGAAATCGTTAACGCAAACATGTTGACCAGAATTGAATACAAACAAATTAACATAAAACGCTCCATTTTGTGAACAATCAACGATTTCAATTCTTGCCGGACAATTGTTAATAACATCGGTAAATGTTTTTGTTACCTGATCTGTCCATATACCATTTGTTTTTGTCAATGGCTGTAAACGAGCTAGACGACATGTTAGAGCACGAACCGGCTCTCGTTGAAAACATTTTGTGATATATCTTAAACGTTCACGTGGTATATATTCATCCCAGGAACCTAAATCGACGTAATAAACATTACAGGAATCCGTTTCAACATCATATTCTAATATTTGAGTACGATTCCAAACGACATCATCCATTTTATCTTTATCGTATGTTACACAACAAAAATTCGGACGAATATCTTCTTTTTGAACTTTTAAACGTAGACCATCGATACTTTTATTATAGTAATCATTGATTTTTGCAGCAAATTTATCATATGCTGATAATTCATCTATCAAATTAACTAAAATGAGAAAAAAATGAAGATGGTATGAGTAGAATGTAATGAAACAATTGTTTGAAAACATTCTATTCTAAACTTTTAAGAATTATTTTGAATTTTCTCGATATCATAATTTTTTCGATAGTCAAACTTTAAGATTCTGTTTGATAGATTAGAAAAAAATGTACCTCTATCTGCCATTCTACAAACCTGTAAACGCGTGTGGATGTCTAGCACTCGTAATAATACAAGCATAATCTGTACTGAATTTGATCCGAGACGTGTTATAGTTGTAACTGGATGATGTTAAATCAAGTTCTATTAATTCACTATGGTCCAGTTTTAGTGTTATCGATGATTGCTCACCGTTCTAATTGAAGAACGAAAATAAATAGTAAGAGCAAACGTGCAGTCAAGAATTTGATGTAAACAAATACTTCACAGATTTGAATTGCATTTTTCGATGAATTTTGACAAAATAATATTTGGTCAACAACTGCATCTCGTAAACTAGTTTCGTTATTATTTGTTTGTGTTCGACGTTGAGCATACGATTGAGATGGACAAGATACTACTTGTAGAAGGTAAAAAAGATCATTTTACAGCTGATTTGTTGAATATAGAACAAGTTTACCATTTTGTAAATCTCTCTTTCCAGTTGAGGATAGACCATGATGGACATATCTTGGTTGTGATCGGCTACCGAATGAATGTTGAGCCATATTTATCTAAAATCATGTTAAAAACTGCTCTATTATTAAGAACTTATGATTTTCTGTCCATGTTTCTACTAACGTGAAAAAATTTTGCTCAACGTTCAGTAGTAGACAATCAAAGCTTTTCAACAAATATTTTTCTTACTTCGAATCATTTTATCAGCAGCAAGAACACTCGACATACTTTGATCCAATTATACCCGAACAACTTTTCGTGCACTGAAAAACAGGAGAAATCTTCGAACAGCTATTTGTTTCGGGAAAGAAACCTTTTTTTAGAAGGACTTTGCTCAGCTAATCACTTTCACAAGCTTCCCATCAATTAGACTGCCAATACTGGAAAATACGTACATAATTCCTGGACAATTTTTAAGCAAACAACATATGTATCTAAAATGAGAGGAAGTTTTATTTTATTTACTGATTGGTTTTCTTGTTGTTTAGGGAAACAAGCAGATTTATAAACGACAGAGCGTCTCAAGAACAGAGGAGCTTCAAACAAATTTCCGACGCATTCATCCGTATTTATACGCCTGATGGAGTCAAAATTATGGGAGGCCTAAACCTGCTGGCTCGCGGTATAAGCAGGTAAAAAGCGGACCTAGCACTGACAAGGTGGTGATTTTCTTTCCAGAAGCCGTCCAAAGAATGCTTCTGACGCTATTAATTAGAGCTACTTCCCAATTGAAAACGTGACAAATAGACGACAACATCTATCCCATATCACACATTACAGCAACTGAATGTTTCTATTTATAATCATATTCTACCTACCTGTATTATCCCCCAGCAAAAATTACGTTGATAGTAGTACTCTCGAAGCTATTTAAAGTATCATACTCATGACTCTTCTGCATTTCAATCACTTACTGATGTTGACATTATTTTCCCGCTTGCTGAAGAACAACTACATTCTATTGGTCAGAAAAAGAGAGGAAGAATATCTCAGTTTTTTTATGCATGTTAACGTGATAAAAAAGTCTTCGTTGAATAAGACTAATTCGCAAAGTTTAGGGAATATGTGATTCGAGATCAACGGTTAATAAAGTTTTGTTGCTATGACGACAGGTGCAAATACTGTCGCCTGACCAGGTTCAAAAAGTGAAAATCAGAACCTGGCGTTTTTTCTGCCAGAGTGGTTAATGATACCTTTTTTGAAGACTAAATGCCTTTATTATCTGTGTTCCTGTATTTCATGTGTTTTTCTAACGAATCAAAATATATTCGCATTCACATAAAAACAAACAACGAAAATGAGTATATCATAGAACCAATCTACTCAAGATGAATATATGACACAAAAGAACAAAAAGTTCATTTAACATATCTTCTTTGTTGTTCGTTTGTATTTTTCATCTGTCTTTATTGTTTTAAACAAATCGGCATCTGA
>CAJNOQ010002720.1:0-22921 GCA_905250885.1 Didymodactylos carnosus | reverse complement strand
TTTCAAACTAACATCTAAGTATAGAGAAGAAATTTGCTATCACCAAAAAATTATTAAGAGATATTTATTGTAAACATACGCAAAAATCTGACCATTATTTGCAAACAAGGTAAACTCCAATATTCAAAAAAACACAAAATAAAAATATGTCACTACTCGGCTCTAGTTGAAAAATTATTCAGAGTGTGTATATTCTGAAAAACATACATTAGATAATAATAAATTAAATAGCAAGAGACTTGACTAGAGAGAAATAAATAAAAAAAAACGTGATGATAATTCAAGACGGAGTCATAACCAAACAATTAGCACATAATTTTGTTTGTCCAATACATTCATCATGACAATAGGCACCACATTTTTTACATGCAATCATTGCTTTACAATCACACGTACATTTATATTGTACTTTAGTTGTTGATGATGTTATACTATCATTAATTGTTGATGAAAATTTTTTCGATATATCATTTGTTATATTTAATATATTATTATTCGTATTCTGTTTAGGTTGAAACGATGAAGTTGTTAGTGGTTTTTGTTGACTAAATTTATTCGTATTACAATAGGATATTTGATCACATGTTGTTGTTATATCATTTGAAATTGTTGTATTCAAAGATGTATTGTTTTGTGTAATATTTTGTAAAGGAACAGTTGATTTTGTCTGTGCATTCAAATTTAATAATTTTTGTACAAGATTCATGTCTACTTGTCCATTTTGTTGAATTAAATCACGATGAATTATTTGTAATAATACTTGTTGCTGTTGAGATGTTAATGAAAGAGTATTTGGAGAAGTTGGTGTTAATACTTTTTGTTGTAATGATTGATTAGAGATCAAACGTGACTGTGAACTTATTGGATGATTAACAGATGTCATGGTCGTTGTTGTTGTTGTATCCGATTTGATTGTATTAGCCATCAATTGAGATGGAAATACATACGACGAATTATTATCATATAAACCTAGAATTAAAATTAAGATTAAATTTATTCTCAATATTTAGTTATAAAAAGTATTACCTATTTCCATTGTATTCGGACACTGTTGTTGTTGTTGTTGTTGCTGCTGTTGCTGCTGCTGTTGAACTTGATAATTAATTTTTGCAAATTGATTTCTTGCTACAGCTTTTAGAGCGAGTGCTTGTGCATTTTTTGTTGTTTGTAAATGATTCAGTTGGCCATTATTGACATTACTATTAATGGGATTATTATTTTGTGACGATGTCGTAATATAATGATGTTCAGTATTTTTAATTGTATTCATAATTTGTTGCTGTGTATAATTAAAAAATGGTTTTGTTGGTGAAAGTTGACTATTTTGTTTCAAATTCTCCGGTAGTAATACAATTTGCATGGGTTCAGATTTATTTATAGTTTGTTGTTGTTGTTGTTGTTTATGCTCATCGGCTAACGTTGTCCAATTAAAACCAGATTGTTCAGTTTTAATCATTTGACGTATTTGTTCATTGGTGGAAACATGAAGTGGTTGTTGTTGATGTATTAACAATCGATCAATACTGGTATCATAATTATTTTGATCATTCGATACCGATTGTTGAGCATTTTTTTTCGTTGTTTTTGAAGTTGTAGAACGGCGGTCTTTTTTTTGAATATTCTTGGTTATGATTGTGGTTGAATCAGTAGAATTTGCTTTTTTTGGTGATCTACGAACTTTTCGTTTGGGTGACGTTGTTGTTAGAGATGAAGTAGAATATTGATGTTGAAGAGGACTCGATGTCATCATCATGGTATTTATACTTGGTAATAATGTTGTTGAAGTGTTCACAGTTGTAGGATTACCAGAGGATAAAAATGAGAAGAAATCATCTTCTAAGGGGATCTGCGACGACGTAATTGTCGGATTCGTATTCGGTATTGAAGATTCTATAAAAAAAGAAATGAAAAAAGAGAAATATTTACAAAATGATGAATCAATCAATGTTCATCGATTAATTACCGAGATGTTTTATGACAGCCGTATTTTGAATGGTAATAGGTTCTTGATGAATGGTCATGGTGTTTAAACTATTCAATGTAGCTTGTTCTTGTTCTGTTTGATGTGTTTCACCAACAGATTTTAATTCTTGTAATATACTATTAAAATCGACACATTCTGTGCTAGATTTTCGTCGTAGAGGTAATTGTTGCTCGTTATTAATTGATGTTTGTCTCGTTGTATTAGAATTTGATTGTGTTATAACTGCTGTTGTTGTATTTAATTGATCGTCTGTACCAATATCAAATTGATCTTCTAACATTGAAACAGTAAATTGATCAAATTCAGTTGGATTTGTATAACATTGATAATTATTTAGATCGTTTAAATCATAGTCGTTAAATACAAAATCAGTTAATTCATTTGATGTTTGTTTCTGTTGTGATACTAATGTTGCTGTTGAACAGTTGATCTATATAAAAGAGAATTATAGTGTTAGAGATAGTGTTTTACTGGAATGTGGATATCAGTGAAAAGCATTTAGTGTTGAAGTTATCTAGAGTAAATCTTTTTTCTAGCATGAAAATAATAGATGTAGATCAATCACTTCTTTGTCATGAGAGAATTGTTCACCGTTTTTTTTTTTTTAATTTAGAGGAAAAAAAATGTAGAAAACGCTTATCATCGATTTTATCAAAAACAAAATATCATTTTTGTAAACGTTTTAGACACTTGAAACTGATATATGATCAAAATCTGATTAAAGAAAAAAATATTTATAATATTTTTTTATTTATTCAGACTTATCAGTATAGACGTGAAAAAGAATTAGCTGAAGAAGAATCGAAAATCAGATAATATGTGTTACCTAGATAATTATTTATATGTGTGTATATATAGTGTCTTCCGGTAATGTACTGATCAAAATGAGTAGTCAATCATTTTTCTAATCTATTAATTATATATAATCAACCGCTCAAAATTTTAGTAAACAAATTATTATTTTTTTATTACATATGGTTTCTCATTTTAATTTCTATAATCGATATGTTTATATATATATGAGCATAGTTAGTCTTTCCCTCTCATTCATTCTTTCAATGAGTCTGTATTGATCAATATTTTTTCTTCTTCGAGATTTTTTTTATTTTATTATTATTTTTTTTTTATTTTTTTTTTTTTATCGACTACGACCAAGGGGTTCATCGTTGCTTACTGCTTTCCTCTTTTTTACAACTTTTTCTCATTCCTATACCTCCTATTCTTCACCTCTTCTCCCTTATTCCTTACATTCTCGATGTCAGCCAGACATCTGCATATTGTGTGTGTGTGTGTATAGTCCTATCTGTCGAAGTCTTTTCTTTTTATATTTTTTTCAACGATTAAACACAGTTTAACATTTTCGGACTTGATTTAGTAAATACATATATATGCATGTACACTGATACACAAACTATATGCAGTCATTCATTATTAATTTCATGTTCACTTTCTTTTAACAAGTAAAATATCTATATATCTATATACACAGACACACATATATGAGAGGAACAGTAGAACGAGAAGAAAAAAATGAATATTTTTTAATCTTGAGTTCTATTGTTTGAACAAGCGAAAAGAAGAAATTACGCTATTCTTACGCTTTCTGCTATAAGTATTCGATTATATATCTATGTCATGAAACCTAAGTCACAAAAGAATAGAGAAGATGAGAAAAAAAACCTATTTTAGTGTAATTTTTTTTAAAAAAACACTGTTAAGAAGAAGAAGAAAGAAATCCATATGATTCTTACACTCTCCTTTGGTATTCGCTTTAAACATCTAATAACAAAAAAAATACGATATATTCGATTCGGCATTTTTCTCCATTTTTTTAAGTAGAATTAAATAAGAAAGGGAACAAAACGAACTGAATTTTGTATTTGTCAATGAATTACTCATTTTTTCTCATCTCTTTCTTTTCACATTATTAGAAGGGAGAGAGAGAGTGAAAAAAGAAAATCAGCAATAGTATATAACAAGTGTCGAACTGATCAAGTTCTTTATGAAAAAGAATAAAACATAAATCTTTGTGTAATAACGGGCGGAGACAAAACAAAGAAAAAGAAGAAAAGTCATCCATAAACCTGAGC
This sequence comes from Didymodactylos carnosus, assembly GCA_905250885.1. NCBI lineage: Eukaryota > Metazoa > Rotifera > Eurotatoria > Philodinida > Philodinidae > Didymodactylos > Didymodactylos carnosus. Next base: position 18,847 of record CAJNOQ010002720.1, on the reverse strand, counting down.
ATATGTGCATGTGAATATATATGTATGGGCTTATTGCTTGTAGAAAAGACGAAATAGAAACACAATCATTTCAATGAATAGTTTCTTATATCTATTCTTCTTTTCTTTTCAAATAAAATTCAATGAGTTTTTCTCTTCACTGTTATAGTAAAATCTGATTAAAGGTCTCGGTAAGTTCACAAATATGACAAAATCTCACTGTTTTTATGTGCAACTACATTTCCATTCTTCTTTTTCTCTAAACTAAACTCTATAAAATTTGTATCATATTATAGACTATGTTCATTTATCTTTTCGAAATACTTTTCTGCTTTGCTTTCTCTCTAGCGCTAAACTAAATAATATATTATTTACGTACCATTATGGGATCATTATTAGGTGACGAATTGACGGTTTTCTTGAATGATGAAAATAAGTTTTCTTGTTTTATTGTCGGATTTTCAAATGGTGAAAATAAGTTGTGTTCTTGTTTTATTGTCGGATTTTCAAATGCTGATTCATTTTTTGTCGAAGTCAACATCATAATTTTATTATGTGATCTAAACAAGCGACGGTGATATTTATACGAGTGACTTGACCTGCCATTATGCTATTCATACCGAAAATCTCGAAAAATAAACTGTCTTTTGAATCGTTCTTAACTTTCGCAGTAAAGTTCGATAGATTAAATAATGGTAAAAAGCATTTTTCAGACATATTTCCTTTTTTCAAAGGAAACGCCGTTACATTAGAAGAACGATTCTATAGCTTATTTTAACGAAAAACTCCAAAATTGAATTGGAAAAATTATTTTAATAGACCATTCGGTAGATCTTGACGAAGTCCATCTGATCACACTGATTTTATTCATTTGATCAGTTTTTCATTTCGATTTTGAGAAGAAAAAGGATCAATCATTGATCTTGAGACCTGGATCTAATTCTTCCAACAGCGTTAAAAAGTTCTATTTGAAAAATATCCAGTTAGGTTTCATCAAGACAAATCGATTGATAGTGAGTCTAGTTTTGTTGCAGTTTTTATGGCGAAAGTGTTTCTCCAATCTGTGAAAAATACACACAAAAACGAACAGAATGAATATTCGTAAGCAAAAAGTTCGAAAAAATTCACTAGGAAAACGAAAACGAATCATTATTCCAATTTTAAGTTCTGAAAACGAAAAGTTTTTTAATATAACTTTCTATGAGAAAATCGTTTGAAGACATCTTTCTTCAGGGTGAAAAATTCACTTTCTATTCTTTTCTTGGTGTGCATTAACAACAAGTGCAATCTTGCGAACGATAAAAGTTTAGAAACTTATTTGTTTAGAGTGATAGAGTGTTGAAGTTAAATGTGCAAAATAAAAAAAATTATTCTTTCTTAAGAATTATCAGAAAGAAAGTTATCAATTTTTCATTTATGAATAGGAGCAGTGTGACGAGAGCGCAAATGATTCATATATATACGTTCTAAACCAGTTAAGCATACTCAGATTCATGTTGTTGATTGTTCTTCATAAGCGATAATTCCAACTGTGTTGGCCTTGTTTCAAATGAATGATGCATTCGATTTTCATCAACATATTCAATACATTCTTTCTTCACCTGAGCAACAACTGCTAGTTCTAGAACAGAAAAATGATTAAATATAAGAATTAAAATATGTCGTTAGAACATATAAACCTGTTGTTTGCTGTTGGATGCCACCCGCTATAATATAAAAGAAAGTTAATGAGTCTCTTTCTCAACTGAAGTTGAATTCAGTTGTGCTCACACCTTAGACGTAAGCACAAGGCGTCACGCCTGTATTCATAATCAATAAGGAATATACAAGTGACGATAATAGTGTATTTACCTTTTCGTTTTAGAGCAAGTTGTTCACGAATTTGTGCCAGTGTACGTGTTTGTTGTGGTGGTGGTTTTACGGGCTTTGTAGGATTCATATCATTGTTACTTATTGATTTGTCTATATGTTGAGAATCTTCATGATAGTAATGATTATTTGATAATTCATATGTAGGTGAAACACTTTTTCGGGGTGAAGAGTATGAAGGATTTGTTGTAAGCCTTTCTAATGTTACAGATTTTTTATTACTAGTTGACAACGCTCCTTGATCATTGGTTTTACGGCCAAAATAACTATTGTTGTTGTTATTATTATAACAGTCTTCATTTTGTTCTTCAATATCACTCGACGCATCTTGCTTATTTATTGGTGGTGCTGTCTGTTGTTGTGTTACACTTAAATTTCCATGACTATTTGTCACTTTTGTCATTTTCTTTTGACTGAAAATAGAAAGATTCAAACCTTATAATTATAAAAGACATTGTATGTTTCAACTTCGAGTGTTAAGAAGAATGAAGAGAGTGATGTTACGTGACATTGCAATGAAGCAATTATATTTTGCGAAACATGCAATCTAGAAGACACGTAGCCATTGGATCTATCTGGTTTCTATCAATAAATGGTCACTTATGTTCAAAATGTTTAACTCAACATATACCAACATACAGTAAACGCATCCAAGAGGGTTGTTATTAAGACGAAGAGAATGAGCCCCATACAAAGAATGAGCCATTGTAGTACTGCAAAATTTGAAATTACTGCAGTAAGTAGCACTGCAAAAATTCTTTATAATGACACAAAGTCAGAGGTGAAAGACTATTTACAGAAAACTTTAAAAATGAGATTGTAAAACACTATATCTGAGAAAGGAGCACTTAGTATAATGTCTCCGCGGGAGTCTCTTCTACTCAAGAAGTATCACAAAAAATCTATCATATAATATGAAAAACGATGACTACCAGAAAAGATCTGAAAAAGAACTATAATACATTGAGAAGTACAGATATACTCAAAGAGTTTTTTCTGAACGTCAGCTCAACTGGTGGTCTATAGAAGACAGAAGTGGAACTGTTTTCAAATCCAAACAACTAACTTTTCTGTAATACTATTTTTCTTGTGGAAGTATGCTGTATAGACTCGAAGTATTATAAACGAGAAAGCAGAAGTCATCATTAGGACTTTTAAGGGATCTTGCCACAAAATTTTGCATATAACATGCAAAACATGATCACAGTCTATTTCAGGACTAAATAATGTAATCAACAGCTCATCGTTTTGAAAAAAAACAAATCAATTTGACAAGAATATGTTTTATCTCAGAAACAACAAAAAAATCATTAACATTAAAACAGTTGCATTTCAAAATGATCACAAAAGAAAACGTTTTTCGAAACTTATTAGCAGCAGTAATCGATATTCACGGAGCTCTTTCTGTTGTACAAGATTATCAACTGTCACTTTTTGCCAAGAGCTAATTAAGCTCGATTTTAATTAGTGACAGAATGTAAACAAGCGCAAAAATTTGTAAAAATCATTCGTTTAAAGTCTTACATTAATAAGTACACAAACAACTTGAGCTGTAAATATTGCAGTAGCAAGAGGTACTTGCCATTAAATCTAATTTATTTAGAATTTTCCTTTATCTCATTGAATTTCAAAACAGTAAAGAAGAAAATTGTTTCAGATATTAAGTCCCGCATTTATTGGAATAAATAAATTAATTAATTCTTTTATTTTGATTGGTGGATCCATCCGCCATTTTTCATGCCGTATTGATCCTGCACTTCTTCTGATGCTCTAAACACTAATGCACTCTGCTACTGTAATTTTCTATCAAAAATTTTGGAAAGAAAAAAAATCGGCCTTGATTTTTCTAGCAACATCATGGTGTACAGATCCTGTTCAAATGGTGCATAATATAAGATTGCGAAAAAAACTAGATTAAGCCAATTTCAAAATAACTTTGTCGAAATATAAAACGTAGCTTGTGTTTATTCTACTCATTTTCATGATTTAAGTGAATAGAACTTTGTCTGCTACTATTCTGACTTGCTCTTACTGCTGTTCGTTAGCCAAACAAATTTTAAAGAAAAGGTAGTTGATGTGCTCTACAAAACGGCTAATTTAGAAATTATTTTCGAGAGTAAAACTTTTGCTTTTAGAGTGATTTTTCAAAACCGGTCTAAGAGAAGTTTTCATTATTATATTCCGAATTAGAAGCATTTCCTATATATCTTTTATGCAAAAATCACGTGTAAATTTGTGATGTTTTTCTAAGTTACTATAGAAAGAGGACTCCATAGAGTTCTTAAAAACTCAGGAAAGCGAGGAGGCAGGTCTACGAGTGGTAGATTTTAGTGGAAGGGTGGTGAGGTTTCCCCGGATGAGATTAAGTCAGGAATGCCAGATATCTCACTTGTTGCGAAAAATTAACTTAATTTTTTATCCTACTGTCCAACAACACATGACGATTTGTCTCATTTTCCACCTTCGTTTTCTGTTTTTCTCGCGCAATAATAGAACATGAAGACACCCACGTACACCTATAAATAGTTCACAGGTATCCAAGTGATGTGCTAGTTGAATGGACAGAAGTGGTTCTGTGTAACTGTTGGGGGGTGTCACTCATGTTCTATTAGTGTGCAAGAGAAACCGAAAACAAAAAGGTGACAGCCGTCATATCGTCATGTTTTACTATTACTTTTTTCTCTGCAAAATTTGTGGTGAATATACTCGAAAATATGGAGGCTGTAGCAGACTGACTATCGACATTCTTACAGTTTTTCGCTTCAGAAGACTTAGACTCATTGATTTTCAGGTAACGACTTTCAGAATAACTCATGAAACTCATTAGAGAAAGAATAAAACCTTCTCGATGTGTTTTTAGACCAAATGTGGATCGTTTTGAACGTTCCTCAGAACTTTTACACTTTGTGCAACTTCGGCATAGAGTTGCTCGGAAATTTCAAAATTTTCCAGGTCAACCCTATGCATTCTCGACATACGTAACATCTATATTTTCACCAAAATTAGTCTTGATTGAAGACTTTCGAAACCGCTTGAAATCTTAGTCAAATCCCATGAGATTTTGTATTTTTTTCAACTATTTGATCCAAACCATTTTTTGGAATACTGCTGTGTATAAATTGATTCTAGTGAAACTTCTTGTAACGAAGATCTCAAGAACTGTTAATTACTAGAATTCAACAAAATCCAAGACTTTCAAGATCTCAGGGTGTTGAAATATCGTGATTATTCTCACCAAAGATTTGAATAGAGACGAAATAATTTGAAGTAGCTTAGATCGTTAGAACGCATTAAATATGAAACATTTGATTATTTTCATATTTAACACGTTCTAACGATCGTTAGCTGCTTCAAATTATTTCGTGGGAGAATTAACCGTTTTTTTGAAAACCATATATTTAAGTTTTTGTGCATTTTTATACTTCGTTTACAAAAAAAACAATATATTCGAGATTAGTATTAATTTCACTTTAGAAAATGCAGCTTTTCGTCTCATCTTTGAACATTAAAGTCCCAAATTTCTCTTGATTTTTGGTAAAAATGTCTTACTTTGGAAATTTTCAACCTGACAACTTGGACCGAGATCCTATAAGTAAACTTTTTCTGTAAAAGGACTTTGAATACATTTTATTTCTATCTTCGTTCAGTTGGTTTGAATTCAAACAAGCTTAAACTTGTTTATTTTTTTCTTCTAAAAAACACGTTTTTATTAGGCTTTTTAAACAAAATTTTTCAATGGTATTTTGAGTTTTCTCTTACGAGAATCATAGATATAAATGCTCTTTCAAATAATATTTATAATAATATTTGTCAAGTCGTTGAATTAACGTTCAAGGATATTGGATAAGAACATGTTTTTGCTATGAATGTTATGAAAATAGCTTAATAAAAGAAATAGTGTTTTTCTACGTATATTTGTTAGAGGCCATGTGTTCTTAAACACAGTGACAATATATTTCTTTTTCCCTTTTATTTAGTCACATTTGTCCATTTTCTTCTTATTGTACATAGTTTTATTATACATTTGCTTTAGTCAGAGGATATTTGAGTTTACATTTTACCTTATGCGCAAAGCGTTATCTGTGATATTTTTATTTAGCTTTCTTATAAACAAAGCAAAAAATAAGCAAGTACCATCGTGAAGCGTGAAATAACGCTTACAAAAAACTTAGTTTTTTTTAATATCTGTGTCATGACATTTTAATCGTACTCAAAGATCCTAAACCTAGATTTTTTTACATAGGCTGCCGGTTCAACTTTTTTTGTATTAAATCTCATACACACGTGTTCTCTTTAAAGAAAAAAATTAACATATTCAAATATGTTTTTCTACAAATCGAGAAGAAAATTTTCATTTCAATCAGAGTAACATAGAAACGCGTTTAAAATAATAACCTGTTTAAAAATCACTAATGAAACTGAAACGCTAATGAAACTCAGCAGAGATGCTGTTAAAATATATTTAGTTTAAATTAAACACGTTTTTATGAGACTTCAGCAAATGCTGTAAATAGATATTACACTTTAGAGTGGTCTGGAACTGAAAGATTCTTCGAGATAGTGCGGATTCAATAAAGATAGTGTATGAAATAAAATCTATAGAGGTATTGTGAAAAAACTAACTTTTTAGGATAATTTTTCGCTAAATTTTCAGTTATTCGGAGAGTGTGCATTCTCCCGATATTTACGGTCCCAAACTTCAGACAAAACGTTTTTCACTACTATTGTAAAGGCAAAACAATTTTAATCAAAATATGAAAAATACAAGGGTTTTATATTACATTCCATAAATATAAAAGTAATTTAATTATTGAAAGAAAGCTACTGATATTTTACGATGTTATTTTTACGCAATGCTCAAGATGTGAATATTAAGAGTTCCAATCCGTTTAGTTCTTTCAAGAACAGTTGAGTAACATGATGAGTGTTTTTCAATATTTAAACTTCAAACAGTCTAACTGTTACACAGTTTTCGAAATCACTCGTAATACTTGTTCTGGTATGTACGTTCCATTGAAACAAAAACCTTTTTCTCGAATATTGTTATGAGCTTTGTCATTTGAAAATCTAGCGCGACATCTAACATTATGTCTGATTTGCTCTCTTTTTCTTCCACATCTCATACTGGTATATTTTGATTTGTCGAGAGTTATTATGACGTACGAGTTAGTGAATCTCTCTTCTATATTCCCACAACACCACAGAGTTTCTAACGATTGTTGAGTGGAATAATGTAAATTTTGTCGGACACTTACTGGTTAATTAGAGGATTTAGTAGTCATCTTGTTTCTAATCTGAAATCCTGCACGAAACAACGGTAAAATATGTTGCTTATCTCAAAAACTACTAAATTATATATATTTGATTTTTAGATGAATACTCATATGAAGGATGGAGTAAGTGTGTGCCTTCTTTTTATGGTACAAAGTACATGTTTGTTTTTTATATTTAGACTACGACGGCTGGAGATGGCGGTGGTGATGATGAAGAAGGAGATGGTGTCAATATCGGTAAAAAACATAAATTAGGCCATTTACGTGTGGACGGTGAAGGCAATGTAACCTTTAAAAGACTACCCACAACACAATTAGTTGAAGCATTACAATTAGGTATACAATGTATAGTGGGTGGATTACAAGCCAAAGCAGCAAGAGATGTCTTATATAAGGATTTTCTCGATATCGAAATTATTCATTTTCCAAAGTAAAGAAACTAATACCAAATTCCATATTTACAGATCTTCTATCTTCCTAGAATAGAAATATTTTTGGCTTTAGAACTTATCGAAGTTGCTTTATAGACGATGTGATTGTGGTGACTTCCTGGAAACATCCTATAATAACGTCTGTCGAAGCACATTCAGACACTTTTTGTGACTCTTTCACCCTCACTTTTACGACAATTTTTTTGATTGCTATATAGCATATTTTTTTGTTTTCTAGAGAGGGTACAAGAACAACTCCTGCTCATAAATTTAGTGATTTTACAATTCGTTCTTATGCATCAGTGGCATTTCGACATTTTCGAGAATTATTCAATATTAAACCAGAAGAATTTCTTGTACGTTATATTATACGAAACCTGAAACAAAAACCAAATTCTTATTAGAAATTTTTCTTTATAGCATTCCATCTGCGAACCATTGAGAGAATTACGTAATCCAGGTGCTAGTGGTAGTCTATTTTATTTAACATCTGATGATGAGTTTATATTGAAAACTGTACAAAAGAAAGAAGCAGACTTTTTAAGAGGTTTATTACCAGGATACTATATGGTAGAGTATTGAAAACTGCTGTGGAGATATATAATCATGTGTTATATTTAAGAATGTCACACAAAATCCACGAACTTTATTACCAAAATATTTTGGCTTCTATTGTTATCAGGTAAATAACTGGATAAGATAATTGTTTTACTCTTTATAAATTCAAAAAGATAAAGTTCCAGTATGTAAAGCTCCACTAGAGAAAAAGAAAAAGAAGGTACCCATCTACTCACTGCAACTATTTAGGTCACCGAATTCATGTCGCGAAAACATGAAGGTCGCTCTGTAAGTGATTTTTTTTTGTGTAATTGCGTGTGTCTAAATCACTATTCTAACGAAAAAAATTCAGTTTAAACTGGATTCTAAACTTTACCTTGATTATTTACCAATACAACACTGTTTATATTCTGTTTGTTGAGTCGTGAAAGAGACATAGTCACTCTTGTTTTTCCACATTCTTACATTAAAAGGGGTTTCTTGAAGATAAAACTCTACTAGATGATTCCTTTTTCTCTAATTCATCCTAGTAATAAGAATATATTAGAAAAAAAAATAATTTGATCCTTTTCTTTTTGTAGTTAACAATCATCGTTTACATATTATTTTGTAGTATTTTGTCTTTCTGTTAATCTGTTAATTGAATACAAAGCTCTAAAACTAGGCACGCTAATTAAACAGTTGCCGTTGTCATTTCGTCTCGATTATTTGATTCCATTGCTTGCTGGCGAATCATGTTCAATGAGTGTGTGTGTGTGTGTGTGTGTTATTCAGTTGAGTTATTGTTTGGATTTTCTTTCTTTTTTTGGCTCACTACTCGTGTATGTTTCAAATGAAAGAATGAAAAAATGGTTAAATTAATTTTAATTTTAATTGACTACTTTTCTTCAGGGTGAAAATAAAAATATTCGTATTGCTGTTATGAATAATTTAATTCCATCTCAAGTACATATGCATGAAAAATATGATTTGAAAGGTTCAACATTTAAACGTCGTGCATCAAGTCAAGAACGTCAAAAAGAATCACCCACATGGAAAGATTTAGATTTTATGGAACGTCATCCGGATGGTTTTCTATTAGATGTAGAAACATATAATGCTGTTGTCAAAACAGTACAACGAGATTGTCGAGTATGTTTAATGAAAGATAAATTATTTTGTTTTTATCAAGTTCTAGATTTTAGGTTTTAGAAAGTTTTCGAATAATGGACTATTCATTTTTGATTGGTGTTCATTATATTGATCATACTATAACGGGAGACAGTGGCATAACAGTAAGTTATCTACCAGAATAATTGAGTATACATATATCTAGCGACTTTTTTATTTTGCTTTTAGGAACGACTTACTGGTAAATAAACTTAAAAAAAAAAACGTTAGTTTTCTACTTTCTATTTAATTTAGATCCATCTATTGTTCAACAACCAAAACGTATGATGTATTCAACGCCAATGGATACGATAAATGCCGAATTTGAAGTTCATAATAAACCAGATGATTATCTTGTTGAAACGGGTGGAATACCAGCTCGAACGGCCAGTGGTCAACGCTTATTATTATATATTGGTATCATTGATATACTACAATCATATCGTCTACGAAAACAACTTGAACATACATTTAAATCCGTTCTTACTGATGCAGTATGTAAAAAAATAAAAAATAAAAAAAAATTATTTGTACTATAAATTTGATGTTCTAATTTCTTTCCAGTCAACAATATCCGTGACAAATCCATCTTTTTATTCTGAACGATTTCAACGTTTTCTGTGTAATACCGTATTTAAGAAGATCTCACGTAAGTATTTTTAAACTAAAAGAAATTTTTTAGGAACCGAAAACAGACTTCTGTTGTTGTGAGCTGAAAATACTTTGTGTGTTTGTAGTATTTTTCGACAATGTATGTAAGTTTCTGAACGTAAGAGTAAGCAGAGAGTGCCATGATATTCTTCTTCATGCTTTTTGAGCTTTTTTCATACCAGTTGTGAGGTTTATTGCTGATGTGTGTGTTCATGCTCAATTTTATACACAATAGGAGTGTGCAGTGATATAAAGAGAGCTATAGAGAACCTTGAATTAAATATTTGCTCTTTTATTCAATTTAAAAAAAATAACTAAATATCTTTAGTTTTGCAAAACTTTTGCTAAAGTTTAATTAGATTTAACATAAGAAGAGAACTCTACACTAGTTTTTTAATGATATCATATTTTGCATTAATTTGTTTTCGCTAACGAGTGACAGCTTATTTATGTTAACATGCTTTAATTACGTTAGAAATTTTTTTCTCATTCCAATGACCATTATAATGGTGGCTTTTATATATACAATTTTTGGAACTCTTGATTAATTTGTTTTAAAATTAAGGTGATACTGGAGCAACAAAGAAATTTCGCACAATTGCCTTACTTGGTAATAAACTGACACAAAGATGTTTTACAATAAAAACCAAAATTGATGTTGTTCTGTGTTCAAATGTTGTTTAATTTTGCTTATCTAATTTTTTTTTCTAGTATATATAGACACATCATTTTTATTGCAAAATTAATGTGATTATTTTTATCTTTCCAATATTATTTGTTGTGTTCCTCACATTTTCATACTCAATTAAAATGTTCTTTCTAAAATTATTTTCTGTTATAGCGTTACGTGGTTCTCCTTCTAAACGTCGATCGAGAATATCGAAAATGATATCACAAACGGAACAAGGTCGGTAAGATACATAGGTTGATAATATATTAAAGTGTGAGCATGAAATACTTTATTCTAGATCCCACTATCGTTGACAATGAAACAGTATCCATTGACAATGTTCAAGTCCTTTATCCACGAAGTCCACCTGAAGTACCACATTATCCAATCGTAGGAAATCGTACAAATTATGCAATTCAATCTAATACGTATGTTTAATTAAATTATGTTAACTGCTCAAGTACTATTGTAATATTTATCACCTTTTTAGCCCGTCACCTGCTTCACAACGTCGACACTTTTATTCTCGCTCACCAGACGAAAATGATCGACAATTTCGAATTCCACCATCTCATGTCATTAATAAAACCGATGTTCAAACTACAATTTATCCACCATCTTTATCTTCTTCGGTTGTGTCAGGACAATCCCGTTATCATTATCCAACAGATAATGATCTATTAGACAATAATAGTCATATATCAACCACAAATTCATCCTCAGCATATTATTCTGATTCAATTACATCTTTGTCAAAAGGTGGAAATCCGGGACGATTAGTAACATCATCGTTTTTGAGACAACAACCGGAAACTGTTTTAGCAGTATCAAATAACGTTTTGACGGCAACAACAGTAACAACAGCAACAACAGCAACTGATTTTCAATTTCGTAAGCTCTAAACTATAAAATGAGACTAATGTTGTTTGAAAAGTTAGCAAGTATTGCTAAGTTTTCTATTTTTTCTTTTTGAGCGAAAAATCGCGTCTCAGATTCTAACAAAACTTTGTAAAGTATCCTTTATGCATATAAATGAATTTATTTGGCAAATCTAATGGACGGTATTTAAATAATCATGCTCTATAAGAAAAACGTTTCTTGAGATTCTTAGAATGAACTCATACCGTTTAGTTACTATAGTTATTACAAACTTAGCAAATACCTGCTATATGTATAAGTGCGCGTAACTAATCAGGCATGAAATTGATTTAATCGTCATTAAATCACAATTTAACTTATCATTCTCTTTTTTATTGTTTGTAGGAAGTCATCATCGACGAAATCCACAGACAACTGTCAACTATGCTTCGACAAAGCATCGACCAATTAGCACCACATCATCTCAGTTAGATGAACCACCGGTAGTTATTCGTCTTTAGATTGTTAGTGCTATCCATCTGGTGTATGTTCACCCTTTGGTGTTAGATAGTTATATACGTATATGTTGTTGTCTTATCTATCTTTAGAATCAGCTCATATTACGGGTTTGTCATTAAATTGTTTTTTTGCTTTTGTGTGTGTGTGTGTGTGTGTGTGTGTCTATACACATAAAGATCGCGTTTGAACGTATTGCTGATACTTCCGACCACTGTTTTGTGTGATGATAATGCTTATTGCACTTGAGTTTTGTAAGTACTACAGCAGAGTCCCGCAGGTTGTCACTTTTCGGCAACCTATAATCTCACCTATAAGAAATTTCGCAACCTAGCCTATGAAGTCGGCAAGCTAGTCCTAACCTAACCTGTGATTTCTTGTTTTCATAAAGGAAAAGATTAATTGTATGAGTTCAACATCATTATTTTAAAACTTTTATTTAAAACAGGAGCTTTCGATTACAACTGTAATCATCGTCAGCTACATTTAGATGAAAAACACTCACAGTATATATATATGTTCATTTTACTATTCTTTTCTGTTCTCTTCTCTTCTGTGATATTAGAATATTCTTTTTCATTCTCTTAGAGAAAATAGTGAAAAATTCTACGAAATATGCCCACTATATATATGTACGTTAGAGTGAGAGAGAGCGCAGAAATTCATTGTTGTTAAACGTGAAACTTAACTCAAAACTTAAAATTGAAAGTGAGTTTGAATATTTGAGCTGTTTAATTAAACACCATAAGCTCATGGCTTATCTTATTATATGCAGCAGCTTGATGCTTCATTGTAATTAGCTTCTTGTTTTTAACCCCCAGAACGTTACACCAAAAGTAAACATACATGTCATTGAGTATTCTGCCTGTCAAAGAATTAGGGCGTGAACGACTCAAAATCAGAAAAAAATTTCGCTTGCGCAAAAAGTAGAAAGAATTCGAAAAAAATTAAAACACAACATAATCTAACCTATAACTTTTGTAATCTAATCTATAGATTAGATTAGGTTAGGTTAGGTTTAACCTGCAGGGCTCTGTACTACAGTCAAGCTATGTGCAATCCGTGCAATAGAACGAATACCAGTCAACGTTTAAAAGCTTGAGAAGAGGATGCTGTAAGTTCTAACATGTGGTCAATTCGTACTTCTTTACCGTGTGTGTATATGTGTGTGTATATTCTTACTACTAATTAACAATATTTATTCAAATGATTTTCTCTATTTTTAGACACGTTTGTGACAAATATGGATGCAATATTTATTTCATTTATCCCTCCATACTACCTTTATTTTACGATGCGGAATGTATCGCGTATATGTATTTCTTCAACTAGCATTCCGTTTTCTTTTTCTTTCTAACATGATCGTATCGATCTTAGATTTCTCTCTGTAAATATTCATTCTAACCCTATTCTTTAATTATTTTATTTTTGTGTATCCAACAGCAATTATTGTTCTCGTCAAAACAATAGACCTAATACTCAAAAATAAAATTACCAACTTTCCACCACTAACATTATCCGTAACTCATTTTTCTAATTACGTATCATTTACTTGATCGATTTGTGTGCAAAATGGTTTATGTTTTGTGTATATGTGTGAGAACCCGGTGTAATTGTTATATCTCATTTTCATACACAATTTTTTTTATACTGTAGTTTATTTTCGATTGTTGATACGCAGCGAACAATGCCTAGACATTCGTTCCTCATATTATTTGTTCTAGTTATTTATTGATTATTATTTTTGTACGACAATATTCTTATTTCTAAATTTCAGGTTGACAAACTTCCGATAAACCATTTAAATTAAGCTAGTTTTCTAGTAATTGAAGGAGCATTTATGTTTTGTTTATATGTCTTGTAGCCGCATATCTATTATAGAATCAAATTTATGAAAGTATTTGACTCTTTTGTAGTATAATAAAGCAGCAGGATAATTTCTAAGAAACAACGAAACGTTTTCTTGTGTTCGAGTTTGTTGTTTATTGATCAAGTTTTGAGATAAGAATAACTCGGTGCGTATTCTATGTTTGTTTACAGTGACGCATTATTTAGTATTTTTATTCAAATATGTATGTAACGTTTATTTAATCATCTGTGGTCTTTTCCTAATTTGTGCATGATAATTTAAGTTTTATAAAATGCTATTTTCTTTTTGCGGATTATTATTTTGTTATTGTTGTTTTGTGGTTCTTGTCTTCTTTCATTTAGTCAGTTTTATGTTTGAACTTTTATTTTTTTATAAAAACAAAGTCAAAAATTCTTAATGTGGGTCATAAGTATAAGAAGTTATCAGCAGATTCAACTTCAGTATATATCACCATCAAATTTTGTTCTAGGTTACGTGTTCTACTAGCCACAGTAAGACCGCCGTTGCCAATCTGGAAATATTTGTATATCAACGATAAGTAGATGTACAATTTTTCGTCAACCTTTTCCAAAGACGAACAATTGGTCCTATAATCTTTTTTACTGAAAAATCGATAAAAAAAAGTAATAAACAAAGAGCCGAAAAGGCATTTGTCTTCTCTCATACACTTGAAGAGGACCCTCCAAGTGATGAAATTTCTTGTCTGCAATGTTTTCAGCAAAGAAATAGTATAGGACAATTTATCCATTTCTAAAGAAGATGAAAACAAACTATTTTAGTGCCAATAACAAGAGTAACCACAATACGTGCTCACCTGCAATACGAAAAGCAGGAGACATTACAAAGATAGATAAATCTGACGCTAGGTGAATTATAAACGAGCTGTTGGAATGAACTAGGATATTGAAAGGTCATAAATGCTCTAAAATGTTTAGTAAACTTGACGAGATCAGAATGGCACAACTATTGTGTCAGTAGGGACCAGAGCTCCTAATCGGGTGAGTTTTTGATGGCCCGCCCGGAACAAGCCGGGCCAAGAAAAATCTAGGCCTGCTCGACCCATCATGCGAATCGGTTGGCCCGACTCGGCCCGAGTGGTAATCTTTCCTGGACCGCCCGGCTCGAGCCCGACTCTAAATTCTTTTTAGACTCAATTCAATTTTGTTATGGCAAAAACACAGTAAAAGCTTTGCTAAAGATTAGTTCAGCAGCAGTATGAGTTAATTAAGAAAACAGAAATAACTTTTTGGCTAAGGAATTTCAAAACATATGAACAATAGCGAGAGAAAGAAGAGAAGGAAACACAAAACAAGGTTAGGAAAACAGATGTGAATCTTTTTCAAGTGATTTTTGAATTGATCGTCCAAATAATATATCTTCTACAGTATCAGGATTTAATGATGATCGTCGTTCATTAATTACAAGACCCACAGCACTAAACTGCCTCTCGACTCCAGCAGACGTTGCTGGAATTGAATATAAATGTCGAGCAAGCTTTGCCAAATATGCACATATTCGAGAGTCTATTGTACAATAAACTCAGTAATGGATAGAATTCCTTTACATGGTGTATTTGTTTCTTCTCCTAGTATCATCCGAATTGATCAGTGATCAAACTCTTTTTCTCAACAGAATTCACTAGATAATAGTAACATACTGTTACTAGGAAATAGCCAAATTTAACTGAAAATATGAAGAAAACTTTTAAAATTTCTCGGGCCGGACCGTAAAAGCTGACCCGACCGAGCTAAAAACTTTTCTCGGACGGCCCGCCCGGCCCGAGAAAAAAAAGCGAATGGCTCGGCCCGGCCTGGTCCGAGACGGATCGGTCCCGGGCCGGGTCATCGAGTCGGGTGGACCGGCAGGAGCTCTGGTAGGGACCCACCTTGGTCTCGCATGTCCCACCAATCAGTAAAAACAGTTCACACAGCAATGTGAGAGAGACAGAGGTATCATAGAAGTTGAAAGATATAAATCCTTTTTTTATCATAAAGTTGAACTCTCTTTCATATACTGATGGCTTTAAAACTATTTTTCAAAAGTTGAAACATGAGAAAATTTCTAAAGAAGTTGATCCGGTTATAACTCGAGTTGGAGGTCATAACTATAAAGATGAGTAGCTAGTTTGTCATACACGATATCGCAAATTTTGTTCGCATTAGACACTTGATCACTAACCGAAAATCTTGAGAATATCACCTGGCACCACTTAATAATTTTTCATCATCGATACAAATAAAGTTCTTATTTGGTAAGTGTTAAACTATTAGATGATGAACGAATCAATCTACCTGTTTGCTCTTGAACCATGTTTTAGAAACAACTGATTATTTAAGTATTAAGAATTACATACAAATATTAAGCTATTTAGCTGCGAGATATATACAGTAGGAGCTTTGCATGCGCTGAAGTTTTGGCACTAAAAACAAATTTGCTTCAACAGACAAACAATTTTTGTTTTCTTCGATTTTACAACCCTATTATGTGACGCAAAGAAAATAAAAATTTCATAAAATAAGGACGGAAAAAAATTAGAAGTACGATCAACTGGAGTTATAACTATCAACTTAGGTTGATAGTTATAACTTCGGTTGATAGTGTTATAACGCCGGTAGATAGTTATAACTATTTGAAATTTTTGACCAAAATTTAAATTAGTTATAACTAGTTCTAACTCCAACAAGTTATAACTTAGGCTGTTTTAAACCCATCAGTGCTTTCATATGAGCAGTTTTGAGTATTAGAAAAAGACTTTTCCTTCTCAGGTGATGCGCCGAACCTAACGTCTATTATCTGTTACGAACATGTTAAATGTACAAAATCTCAAAATATAAATGCACAGAAATCAGCAATGAACCAAAAGTTAGAGCTATTTATAAGCAACATCAGTCGTTTTAATTGTAGACGTTTCTTTGCTTCAGACCTTTTTTATTCCACAATTTCTGTTCAATAAAATGTCAGGATACTGAGTTCACGACACTGATTTACTGATCACCATATCTGAAAGTTCATTAAGGAATGAATGCGGTATATAGATAACTACTAGTAAAACGAAATTCAAATAGACCAAACTCCGACGTGGACTCAGAGTTTAATAATGACATATCTTCATTGTTAGTTGCTACATTGATTATAGGATGATATCTGATGTATATGAACATGCATGTCGGCGTTTCACAAAATATTCTTCTTCTAGATACTCATGAAGTCTTACCTTTCGTATCAGAATTGTCTAAGGAATTGACTGGTGACAGTAGGTCTGGACTGCTACATTTCTCACTGAAAAATGATGAAGAATATTAACAAAATATAGACAAAATATTTTGGCAGTTGAATCAAGCATAAGTAGCCGAAAGATAAAAGAGAATCTTCTGATGAACTTGATAAAACATGTTTGGAGTGTTTTTCTTGTTCCATCTCCATCGTTTTTGTTTTCTGCTTTGTTCTTTCACTTTTGATGTATCTTAACCCTTTGAACTTTTATTTTCAGGGTTGTTTCCCGCTAGACGTCCGTTGACGGCTACCCCCAGATCATTCGTTATTTGTTTATTTTTCTTTGTTTATTTTACTTATTTTTTTCTCGTTTATTCTTCTTCAATTCTTCTCATCTCGTTATCATGTATAAGCGTCGCAAAACACAAGACTCTCCCAAATCGAGTGAATCACAACCACAGACTCTCTGTTCTTGCCAGGCTATCGTCACCGATAATGATAACGCTCTACAATGTGATGCATGCGACACTTGGTTTCACATTGGATGTGTTAACGTTTCACCAATGGCATATACGGCGTATCAAACTCTAGCCGAACAACAACAGTTCTCTAACTGGTTTTGTCCAAAGTGTTTGAACGATAAAAACGTCGATCGTGTTCCACCTCGTTGCCTCCAAACGTTATCCGATCGAATTGACAAGATTGAACATCATTTAACAACTCTTACCAACAAACACGATCAACTTGTTGACCGCCTGGATGAATTGAACGAAAACTTGGAACGTGAGAAGCGACGAAAAAACATCATCGTCAAGAATTTGTCTCCCGTTGAGGGCACAAACGATAAAGATGTTGTCTTCCGTTTCGTTCAAAATCATCTTGGTGTCAAGATTGATCCGTCTTCTGTCGATTCGGTGTGACGATTTAAAAGCTCGTCGGGAACTAATAATAATCGTCCGCCACTTCTTGGTATCGCGTTTAACGACTTGTCTGTTCGTTCGTCGATCCTAGCAAAGGCACCTACCATTAAAAACTCGTCTGACGCTCTTGTCAAAATTGTTTACATCGGTAAGCATTTGACAAAAAACAATCTTTGCAAGCCTTTGAGGCTCGACAACGACGGAATAGGCCGCAAGAAGAACAACAGTAACCAACTACATCATCTGTTGTTAGCAAGAACAATAATCGACCGAATCAAAATAGTAACCTCAGGCGCGACAATATTAATAACAATAATAATAATAGTACCAATAATAATATTCTCAATAATACACAACAAAAACAACAAAAAACAAAACGTTACCATCGCTTGTCTAACCGTTATTGATGTAATGTGACTCAAGCCAAACGAAACGACAACATATTAGCCCACAAACTGAATATTTATTCTCACAGTATCCAAAGTCTTGTTAAGAAGTTTGGTCTCATTAGGAACAAAACTTTCTTCTCTTTTAGTGATTTTGACATTCTGTCATTTCAAGAAACGAATCTCGACGCGACAATTACTGATGGAGAGATGACTCTCTGTGGTTATTCTCTCGTTCGCCGAGATTGAAATCGACACGGAGGAGGTCTCGCAACGTATATTTCCTCTACTTTACAATTTTCTACACTCGCTTCTTTTGATGTTATTGAAGCCTTTTTATTACATGTACAGTCTCCTGCTGACTTTCTTTTATGCAACTGTTACCGTTCGCAATCTGTTCCTGTTGATTTCTTTCTCGATGTTCTTTACACTTTTGTTTCTAACTATTCGTCTGTCTCTCCTAACCTTCTGTTGTGTGCTGATCTTAATCTTAACTTCCATGTG